>CM029276.1:13808468-14028468 GCA_016920895.1 Vaccinium myrtillus
TCACTCAAGTTTTCTCTCCAATTTCATCACACAAATGTAGCGATTATGTTGCCTACGACATAGTTGTCAAAGGTGAAAGGCGCACTGAGGCGCAAAATCCTGTGGGGACTAAGGCGAGAGGCGAGGCGCGCGCCTTTTTGAAGCGTGGCGCGCGCCTTTTTGAAGCCAGGCGCACCTATGTAAAAAAAATTAGAAAAAATAGCATATAGCAATACTTTAACTAATAACACTAAGCCAATGAGTTTTAGATAGCATACCATCCAAAAGATACATAAAAACACCTACCAAATCGCACATAGTTTACGGTTCTCGCATAGAGTAGATTAAAGCAAGTAGTTATCCCAATTTAAAGCAAGTAATAATCATTGTCAATTTCAATCCCAAGTAAATCCACATCTTCATCTTCATCAGCGGATTTGTATCCCTCCTCATCTTCCTCTTCTTCCGTCTCTTCAGAATTTGCCTCTTCTTCATCTATTACATCAATTGGATTTGTTGCCCTTGCTCGTGCCCTTGTTGTTGATCTTGTTGCGTTGCTACTTTCTCCCGCTCCTCAAGCTCTAGCCACATCACCCCAAGTTAAACTAGTATCCCCAAACACCGCCTCATTATCTTCATCCGATTCTCCATCCAACACCCCACGCAACCATTCATTACTCTCATCAACATTTGTCAAAGAAATAGGATCAATTGTATCTCGCATATCGTATCGTCGTTTTAATGCCCTGTTATACTTGACAAACACCAAGTCATTGAGGCATTTTTGCTGGAGCCTATTTCTTTTTTTGCTATGGAGCTGCAAGAATGATAATCAATACTATTTTATACAAGGATGTTAAAAAAACTAATAGAAAATAAGAATACATGCGTCTTTAGGTAGATACTTACATGTTCAAATACACTCCAATTTCGTTCACAACTGGAAGAACTACACGTGAGGCTCAGAACCTTTATCACAAACTTTTGCAACTGAGGAGTCGTAGAACCATATGCAACCCACCAATCAGCTATGGATTTGAACTAATTAGGCATCAATACTAGAAATTTTAAAGAAACTATAAAGTTTATAGTTTGCTTTAAATTACCTGGTGCCCTTGTAGTTCTTTGCCTAATTGCTAGTGGCTTTGAAAAAAGTCCCTCAGCTTTCATGTAAATAGTCATCTGAGAAGTGATTTGATTTTGGGTTTCTTCATCTGCAACTAACTTTGTTATGCAATTATATATCCCTGTCATAACCTCAACATCTTGCTCAACTTGTGGGTTTGAGTAAAAGAACTCCGGATTCAAAAAATGCCCCGCTGCATGCAAAGGACGATGCAATTGGATTGACCACCTATTGTCAATAATCCTAAAGAATTCTTCGTATTTCTCAACCTTTTCACCAAATGATTGGGCTATGGCTTCTTTCGCCCTATCCATAGCCTCATAGATGTATCCCATAGGAGGCTTCCTCTCACTATCAACCAATCTCAACACCTTAACAAGAGGGCCCGTGATCTTAAGAGCATACACAATATTATTCCAAAATGAGGGCATCATTAGATATCGTTGCACTTGTTTACCTGCCTGCTCTTTTGCCCATCTGGTTTTTGTCCATTCTTCTGAAAGGAACATCTTCCTCAAATTGTTCTTTTGTAGATGAATCCTAGATAAAGTGAGGAAAGCAGTTGCGAATCTTGTTTTTGCATGCCTGACCATTTCCTTTTCTCGGGTATAACGCCTCATCATATTAAGTACGCCGGGACGAGCTTAAATGTAGCCATTCATTCTGACGGCCCTTTCGAAAACCTGCTTAAATTGTAGTATCTTGAAAATATCTTCCAACATCAAGTCAATGCAATGGGCCGCACATGGTGCCCAATAAAGATTCGGTCGCTTTGCTTCCAAAAACTTTCCTATTAGAAGTTTAAACCAAAAGAAAATATTAATACAAAGTGACAACTTGAACTACATTGGCCAAAAGAAAGAAAATATTACCCGCCAATACATTAGCTGAGTCAACGACCCTCATCTTTGCATACGGCGTGGACCTCTTCTTTACCCGGATGGCCACCATCAAAGACCTACGACTCACTTACAGAGGATTTCAACTTCGCTCTTCTTCTCCTTACAATAGTTGCACTCCTGGTGGCGATTGTTGCTACATGGGTTTTGTTTGAGAGGAAGGAACTGCAAGACAAATGGAAGTGATGCAAGTCTTGTCGTTGAGTCCAAGATAATTATCCTGCATTGCCGGAGCACCAGTGTAGCATGGTCACGTTGTACTCTCGACTAGGGAAGCTCTGCAAAAGGAAATGGATCGGACCGTCTTTGTCTCCCCCTCTGCTGGTGGATAAGGTTAGCTCCACCCATCCCATGACTTGCTCTTGTTAGACAAGGACAAGAATATCAGCATTTTGAGTTAATTGTTATGAAATTAGTGGATGAAAACTCGCTAGTCCATCTTGGCTTTTCTAATTGGCTGGAGTCAAGTGTCTGTTAACTTTGTCTTCAATCAGGTGGTATGCTCCTAACTTAGGATTTCGTAGCATCCCCTCCTGTTTTATATTTATTAGATTTTTACGAAATTCTGGGTTATTGGTACTTACCTTATTAATGTTGTAAATGAATGTTTTCAACAAGAGTTCTCAGCATTTAGGAGGTTGGGATCAAGCTATGTGTAGTCAGAACTCTCTTCTACCTTGTGGTGGATGGAAATTCTCCGTCGTTCCCTTTGGATTGAGTGGTGAAATGAAAGTCGATCCCTCTCGTGAGCTCTGCTCCTGCACACTGAGCGAACTTGTTAGCACCAACCCGAACCGTGGAGTCCGGAATGGTACTCCGACTATCAAGTCAGTATTTGGAAGAAGAAAGAGGAAGTACTCAGTTCTGGGGTTGAAAGAGAGGTTCTCTGAGAGTATATGGATGTGTACCTCTTTAGTTGGCTCTTGTCTCTTTTTATAGGCAGGGCTTGGTTTGCTCTCCAAGGCCCGTGACGTCACCGTGGACGTAACCGAGCATCATTACGTTAGCACATGCATCCAAAATTCCATTGCAACGCGTGTCCATTCTGTTATATGAAAACTTCTCGTGACTTCAGAAGGATCGAGCTTCGCTGTTGGGTGAGATTTGCCTTGCTCCGGGTTGTATGGATCAAACCCGTATTTGAGTACCTGATATTCATGACTCTGGCCCTAAAGTGCTCGGTCCAGGGACTCGGTCCTTTATCAGGATGTCGTTCCGGAAGTCCTTCGGGACTATTGATCTTCTTATAGCCTAGGCCTGGGTCAGTCCCAAATGGGCCTTATCCTTTTCTCTTGAAATCAGACCTCTCGACCCATCTTTGGATTATTTTGGCCCACACAATTGCCCCTCAACTCTCTCCAATCATTACTCGGATTGGGGGGAAATGACTCTTTCGGGCCCCGAACAATGGCTGAAAATGCTGGCTGAGTTTTCAGTCATCCTTTACCGGACCCTTCTCTTGGACGGATTGCTCGGGACATCACCATCTGCTCGTTTGTACCGCATGCCATGTGGAGCGCCGGGGTTTGGTAACTGTTCATGAAATGACGTAATGGATGTGGAGGAGTAATTGCCAGGATATGCACCGGTTGAAAAAGGACATGTGTCTCCCTGTGATTAACTGAATCACGACGTTTTGCCTCCAGCTTCGCCGTTTCAAAAGTTGGCTATAAAAGGGAGAAAACGGAGGAGAGAGAATCCACCAGTGCTTCTCTCTCTCTCTACAACCGTCGTTTCTTCAAGCCTGAAAAGCTCCATTGTTGTTTGCTATGATTTTCGTTGCCACCAGAGCTTGTTTTTCGAAATCCAAGGAATGGGCTTCTTCTTACTTTCTAAACTTACTTTCATCGTTTTGTACATTTTCTAAACTTGCTTTCTTTTTAACCACTGTCACATCATTCAACCTTGTTCTTCCCGAGAGACATTGTTCTTGGCCGCTTCGGCTAAGAAAATTCTACTCGGCTTCAGCAACTGAGTTGCCTCGAGCTCGTCTTTGTAGCTAACTGTTCTAACCCGTGCATGTCGTCATCAGTGTCTCCTCCAGCGACAGCACGGGAGCCTTGATCCATTTCCTTGAGGATGCGGATCGCCACTTGATAGAAAACTTGAGAAACAAGCGTAACCGAACATCTGACATCGAACTTTCTTTTGAAGCTGATAGTCCTTTGGATTCCTCCAACCGTTCTGTGAACATGAACACGGAGAGAGTAGTCGACAATGTGGGTCCGAGCGGATACTGTGATAGGTGAGGAAGGGTCTCTCCCGAACCTCGCGGTCGTCAAGACCGAGAACGAAGGTGAGGCTACTGTCGAGGCAGCTCGGATGCCATTAACCCTTATCTTCATTACTTCGACGGGACCCCTGAATCTTACAACGCCTTCTGCGAGAGGTACAGGATCCCGAGCGACGTTCAAGTGAAGCTGGTCGCGGATTCGGACACCATGCCCTTCGAGGAGGGTAGATTGAACCTCCCCCTCTATGCTATCACCGAGGGGGGCATCCAGTTCCCCCTCGACCCATTTTTTACGTTGGTCCTCGCCACTCTTGATTTGACTACTTCCCAGCTCTCCGACAACATGTTTCGGATCATTATGGGTATCATTGAGTTCCGCAGGAGGCACTCGCTGATCTTCGGCTTGCCCAAGCTCTTCGAAATATACAGTCTTTCATACAATGCTGCTTTGGGGAGGCGTTTTTTCTCTGTGAGAGACAAATATGATCATCTTGTACATACCCTCCCCGACTCTGACCCCTTCATCAACGACTTTGTCACCTTCATGGGTAACTTTATGTTTGGTCCGGATGAAGCTGCGGCCAATCCCATTTGGTTCACAGTCGGCAACACTGGTCAGGGTTAATTTTTCCATAAGTTTTTATTTACTTCGGCTTTCCCCATGCATTCTTCTGATGCTATGCTTTCTTTTTATTGCAGCCCCTGTCATCATCCCCCTCTTGAGGAAGCTCGCTAAGAAGGCCAAGATCGACGCTACTTTTGCCATCCCATACGAGCAGAGGAACATCCTGCTGCTGTTGGACTATACTTCCAACTACAACTCCTTCCTGAGGAAGAATCCGAGGGAAGGCGAGGGGGAGCCGTCAAGGCCGAGGAAGAGGCAGCCAAAGGACAAAGGAGCCGAGCCCTCAAAACCTCGAGGAAGAAAGAGGAAAGATCAGGGCGGAGAGTCCGGCCTTCCTATTCCTGGAACCGAGCGTCTGCCAATCGACCTTGCCACCCTCGATCCATATCCTGGGTATAATTCTGAGAAGATGGTGGCTGCTCAGAGAAAGATGAAGAACTTAAGAAGACTGACCGGAGCAAAGGAGAAGCTAGTGACCGAAGGGTCAGGTGCTCCTCAGAGGAGCGAGTCCCCCGAGAGGAAAAAGCAAAGGACTTGGAAGGCGGTGGTAGATGCCCCGGGGAAAGAGGGCCCCGTGGTTACTCTAAAGGCGATTACGGGCCAAGATGATAACATCTCTGGCTCGGGGCCACTTCTCACGGGTTCTGCCAAACCCAAGCCTTACCAACTTGTGCTTTGCACTGATGAAGGTTGGCAACTGAACGATCTTGACCGAGCTTCTCAAGACCCGGAAGTTGCTATGGCTCTGCTGTATGGCTTGGCACTTCCCGAAGACATGAAGGAGGTATCAAAGGATTGCAGCCTTGTCTTTTTTGGCTTGTCTCAGCATGTTGTCCAGGTAATCTGAGCGTTGTTCTTGTCCCTATATTATTCCTGTTCATTTGAAACTGCTCTTATGTGAACAACACACGCAGGCGGCTCAACATATCTTGATGATGTGCCAGCTTTATACCGAAGAGCTGGAGAGGACTAATGCGTTGGAGTCCCATCTGAAAGAGTCTCAGGAGAATGCTAATGACACCCGGACTGCTTGCTCAAATGCTATCAACAAGGCTAAAGTTGATGCTGCTCGGGTGAGAGAGCTAGAAAAAGAGCTTGCCGCAGACAAGCTGGTAGTTGAGAAGAAAGCTTCGTCTAACGAAGGTTTTGATGCGGTCGAAATAGCTTACGAGAAGCACGTGGATGGCATCTTCCAAGAATGCAAGAAGCTTTATGCTGATGGAGTAAGGGAGGCATTCAAGCTTGGATACGTGTGCTATTTGGACGCTCTGGTTGTGGGTCCCGAAGCCCCTCAGAGTGCTTCCATCCCGGACGTCCCACTCGACAAGCTCGCCATGCCTGACCATCCTGAAGAAGATGATGCCCCAGCTGAAGGAGAAGATGATGCCCCAGCTGAAGGAGAAGATGCCGAGGAAGGCCTAAAGTGCTCTGAAACATTTCTTTCTTAAAATCATCAATTTTCAGAAACATTTCTTTCTTAAAACGTTGGAATTTTTGTCCGAGCGGCTCCAAACATTTGTTGGAGTTTACCATTTCAGAATTTGTAATTAAGTTTTTGTTGGTAGCCGTGCCGAACAGTAGCTAGAGCCAGTGCGAAGGATATTTTCCTTGAACAGGTACAAAGCTGGCATCTGAACAATAGATATTTGCCAGTGTTGCTTTGGGAGGGAGCAATGAAATTTTTTTGAATGCTTACTACTGATCCATTTTCGAATAATAGAGAATCAGTTTTTTGCTTATGAGTTTTGTTAATGTTCTTGATTATAAGTGTGTAATTTGTCTAATCATGATAGCCCCTGCTTCAGTCGAGACCGAGCAATTTTAGGTTTCGTCCGAAGCATATGACTTATTAACGTAAATTATCCTTTCAATATAAGCGTGGATAGGTTGGTAGCTTTGATGCTACTTATTAATTGTGTTGTGATCCGAGCGTTAGAAGGAACGATGGCACCTTAAGGGCACCGAAGGCCTATTTCTATGCCGATTACTGGAAATCGAATGGAATAAGTTATTGTCTTCTCGAGCATAAAAGCTCCGAGTGTCGGCCTAAAGTGCCGAATAAAGAAAAAGGAAATGAACAGTTCAACTTTTTTCTGAAAAGAAGCTTGTCATTAATAAATTGTGAGGCAAAAGACTATTCTAAAGAAGAAATAGACGACAAAACAGGAAGTCTGAATGATAAAATTAAGCATAAAATTTCTTCTAACTTCCGAGCATTCCATGGGTTTCCAATTGGAGTTCCATCCATTTCTGCTAGCTTGTATGAACTATGAACCATGTCCTATCTTCTTGATGATACGGAATGGGCCCTCCCAATTGGGCATGAATTTTGCTTTGTTAGATTTTTTCACAACCGTGCATGGAACCAGGTCACCCACATGAAAGGGCCTTTGCCGAACGTGCTTATTATACGTCCGAGCAATCTCTTGCTGATAGGAAGTGAGCCGCAGGTTGGCTTCGTCCCTGTGATCTTCAATCTTGTCCAGTTCCCGAGCAATGGCCTCGTCTATGTAGCACGGACACGGAAATGGATATGGACACGGCGGGGGACACGGCATATATATATATATTAATTTATATATAAATATTATAAAAAATTAAAAAAACTTGAAAATTTAAAGATTGATAATTACAGTTTGACCCCAAAAAATTAAAAAAATTACAATTTGACCCCTGAAAATTTAAAAATTACAGATTGACCCCAAATATTTTTTTAAAATTACAATTTGCCCCCTGCCGTGTCCCCCGCGTGTCCCGCCGTGTCCCCGCCGAATCCCCGTCAAAAAATTCAAAAAAATTGGACACGCCACGTGGCGTGTCCCATACGTATTTAGCCGTGTCCCCGTGTCCCATACGGCAATACGGCGCCTCCTAGGAGTGTCGGTGCTTCATAGGGCCTCTTCATTTGTTGGAACATCAAAGTTCTCTGTCCGAGCAGTTGCCAATTGTCTGGCCAAGGGTTAGGACGACTTCCATCCCGTAGGTCAAGGAGTAGGGCGCTCGGCCCGTTGATCTCCTTGGAGTGGTTCGGTATCCCCATAATACTTTCGGCAACTCCTCGACCCATTTACCCCTCTAAACGACTAGCTGACGCTTAAGGCCAGAAGTAATCACTTTGTTAGAAGCTTCGACTTGACCATTTCCTTGTGGATAGGCAACAGTAGAATTTTAGATGGTAATGTTATGCTTCTTGCAGAGGAACTTTATTGTTTCGACTATGAATTGGTGCCGTTGTCAGAAATGATAGCGTATGGTACCCCGAATCGTGAGATGATATTCCTCCATATGAATTTTTCCACTTCTCCTGTCGTGATGTGGACTAGCGGCTCAACTTCAACCCATTTGGTATAGTAGTCAGCTGCAGTTATCAAGTGTTTGAATCCTCCCAGGGCGGTTGGCAGAACGCCCACCATGTCCATGCCCCACTGGGCAAAGGGCCACGAGCTCATACCCGGCTGCAACTGCTCGGCTGGCTGATGTAGGATTGTGGTGTGCTTTTGGCACGACACGTACTTCTTCACATATGCTTCGACACTCTTGTACATCTTAGGCCACCAGTATCCATGGGTCATTGCTCGGTGAGCTAGCGAGTGTCCACCTGAGTGATAGCCGCAACTTCCTTCATGTAGTTCTTTTAAGATGTCCTGGACCTGTAGGTCGTGCACCACTCGCAAGTCCGGTCCAGTATAGGTCTTTCGGTACATAACATCATTCGGGTCGAGGTAGTAATAGGCAGCCCTGCATCGGATGTTGTGCGCTTCTTTCCTATCCTGCGGCAATTTGTCGTGTTTGAGATAAGCGAAAATTTCATCCATCCAACTTGGTCCCAATTGGACTTAGAGGACCTCGTCTTGTCCATCGTCGTTGCTTGGCTTTACGATTTCTCCCAGGAGAATGGTCAGGGTCAGGAAAGGTTGCTTTCGCCGAGGCCAGCCCCGTAAGAGCGTCGACATGAGAGCTCTAGTCCCGTCCGACCAGCATATCCGAACCAGTCCAATTTCCTTTATGAGGTCCCATACTTGGTAGTAATACTTCGTCATTCATGGATCTTTGATGTTGTAATCGTCATGAAGCTGTTTGACCACCAGTTGTGAGTCACTGTAGACTTTTATGCCTTCTGCTCCCAAATGTCTGGCCAACTGCAGTCCCGCAATCAAGGCTTCATACTCGGCCTCATTATTTGATGCTGTGAATCCGATCGTGAGAGTTGTTTCGTTGACCGTTCCTCCCAGGGATAACAAAACGATTCCAGCTCCAGCTCCTAGGTTATTTGACACTCCATCCACGTGCAAGTACCAAATGTCACCATCAAACATTCGCCACATTTTATGTTCCTCTTCGGGTCCATCCAGTGCTTCAGCTGTGATGACGAAATCTGTCTCATTGTGCTTCGAATTTGGTTGGGTGGAGTCGCTTGGTCTAGTTTCAACTGAACTCTCAGTTGTATCTTGCTCAGGTAGGGACTCCGCTCCCCAAGTTCCTCATCTGTTGGTCCTGGAGCGAGGTCGGAATAAAATCCGCCAGGCTTGCCCGTTGATCGCAGTTCGAGGTTGAAACTTGATGTCAAAATTGGCCAGTTTTACAACCCATTAAGAGATTCTGTTGGACAAGTTTGCCTTCTTCAGAGTAGTTGTGAGAGGGTGCTCGGTAAGCACGGCGATAGTGTGGGCTTGGAAATACGGCAGGAGTTTTCACTTTGCAGTAATTAGGGCTAGGGCCAGCTTCTCAAGGGGCAAATTTCTCATTTTAGCTGGGAGCAGGGTCTTGCTAGAGTAGTAAATGGGTTGGTGCTCGGATCCTTCTTGACGCACGAGGACCGAACTGACTGCTCGGGTTGAAACCAAAACGTAGAGATAGAGGTCTTCTTGTCCGACCGGCGTAACCAACAGTGGTGGCGAGGAAAGGTAAGATTTCAACTCGTTAGGCGCTCGGTCTAGGTCCATTGAAATTTCCTCTTGCTGGTCTTGATGGAGTCGAAAAATGGTCGGCACATATGAGACGGCTGGCTGATAAACCAATTAAGCGTTGTAGTCATGCCTGTCAATCGCTGGACTTCTTTGATCATTGTTGGGGCTCGGAGGTTTTGGATCGCCAAAAGTTGCTTCGGGTCAGCTTCGATGCCCCTTCAGGTGACAAGATATCCGAGGAACTTCCCGGAACCTACGCCGAAGGCGCATTTCTCAGCGTTAAGTCGTAATTTGTGCTTTCTCAGGATGGCGAAAACCTCGGCAAGGTGGTTCAAGTGATCCGACTTATGCTTGCTTTTTACTACCATGTCATCGATATATGCTTCCATTGTGCCCCCAAGCTGATGTTTAAACATTTTTGTGACCATTCTTTGATAGGTAGCCCCGGCGTTTTTGAGGCCAAAGGGCATGACCTTATAATATGTCCCCCGGGGGATATGAAAGCCGTCTTTTCCTGGTCTTCGGCTGCCATAGCAATTTGGTGGTATCCCCGGCATGCCCAGAAGTTGCATCAACTAGTTGATCAATCCGTGGGAGAGGAAAGCAATCTTTCGGGAAAGCGTAATTAAGGTTGGTGTAATCGACGCAAACTTGCATTTTACCGTTCTTCTTCGGAACCACCACGGTGTTGGCCAGCCAAGTAGGGTATTGGACCTCCCGTATAGCGTTTGCCTCCAACAATCGGCTAACTTCATCAATTACTGTGTCTGCATGCGCAAGTGAGCGCCTCGGCCGCAGCATAACCGGTTTCCTAGCCGGATCCACATTGAAGGCATGGGAGATAAAAGTAGGGTCTACGCCAAATTGAATAAAGACAAAAACAAAAAAAATCAAAAAATCAGTTTTATGCTTTTTTACCAAAGCAATGATTGAAACTAATTTTTTTTTTAATAAAGCCAAAATTATTAGTTTTGACCATAATTTTATACTTTTTGTATTCGTCTCGTTGAGATAAATCAATAAACCACGAAAATTTGACGCAAAACTAAAAAATGTAAAAAACAATTTGAATAAAGACAACGAAAAAAACCAAAAAACTAGTTTGGGGCTTTTTTGCCAAAGCACCCACAACAAATTTATGATGGATAATGGTGGAACACAGAATAATCACTCGTTGCCGAACCACCACATATAGTAATATTATTTGGGATGAGCTTCTCTTTATACCCCATCTATACACTTCAAATTTTTTTTTTCCTTATCTCGAGTTTATGATCTAAACTGTTCACCACGTATGATACGTAAAAAACTAATTACAAGTTTAGAAGAAAAAAAAATCAACATGAGTGAATACCTATGAGTAAGTTACATTACGTCCTGTAAATTATAAATTTCAACTTTAAAATATATTTACTATTCATTTTACATACCCAATTATACACATTTTATGTAGTCAGTTGCGTGTTCAACGAGGTGAAAGATTTTGATCATTCTAGGCCGGGGTTGTGCTAAAACTGGTGAGTACGGATATGGATGGATGAGATATTGACCCCATATTATATAGAAGTCTATATATATCCGCATGTCCAGAAACCATAAAAGACTAAGAAGCTTAAATTTGATTCCATCGTCCTCCCACTTTGGCATAATTTTTCCAATTGAGCCCTTTTAGTTTCCACCTTCAAGTGTAAATGGGAGGGTTAGGATCGTCTTTTTATTCACACCAAGGGGACTTCACGCGTGGGTGGGTGCGTGGCTTCGCGGGTTCTCTCTCAAAAGCAGAAGGCAACGTGGCCTTCGTAAACCCACGTAAATTCTGGGTAAATATCTCTTTTCTTTCCTCTCATACACGGCCTCTCTCTCTCTATCTCTCTCTCTCCCCCTCTGCTACTCTGATATGCTTTGTGGGTACGTTTTGTTTTTCCCCTTCTATCCACAACAGGGTATTCCGACCAAAGGCAGTTCGGCGGTGTGGACTACAATTGAATCGGGTGAGTCCGAAACTATGACTTTGATCTTTTACCATTTCTCAAAGAGGATACTCCCTCGCCGCGTTCTTGTTTGATTCTTTTGGGTGGCGTGTCGATAAGGCAGGCCTT
The DNA here is from genome assembly GCA_016920895.1 of Vaccinium myrtillus. Taxonomy (NCBI): domain Eukaryota; kingdom Viridiplantae; phylum Streptophyta; class Magnoliopsida; order Ericales; family Ericaceae; genus Vaccinium; species Vaccinium myrtillus. The sequence goes on from CM029276.1 coordinate 13,820,337, forward strand.
TGGGAAGAGGCAGCGTAAAACCTAGCTTTTAACTTTCTTTTATTATAGTTGAGCACCCGGGCTTCTTTACTTTCACTCATTCGATCGAAAGCACTTGCAGCGGGCAAAGGGTTGGATGCTTTTCATTGAGATGTTTATATATAGTTATAGTTCTCGGGCATATTCTCCCGATGTCTATTTCGTATGTATTTTAAATTTTCTAGTTGAATGTCTTTCATGTGGGTATTCTAGAATGGACATACGTGCGGGAGGTTGTATTTTGTAGGTGAGAGTTGGATTTGCCATTAAAATGTTCAAGTCCTGATTGGGTAATGGTAATAGTTTGATTAGTGTTCACAATAGCTTCAGTCGACTGATGTGTAGAAAAGGATGTATATATATGACCAAATTATACTTTTTTACCTCAAGTTTTGATTAATTCAAATTTACCCCAGAAAGTTTAAAAAAAATTCAATTTGACCCCTGCCGTGTCCCCCCTTCCTGCCTTGACCCCCTCCAAAAATTCAAAACAGCTGTGTCCCATGCCACGTGGCGTGTCTGGACACGTGTCCCGCCGTGTCCAGATATTGCGATATGGGGACCCCGAGAGGTGTCGGTGCTTCGTAGGTCTTCAGTTTTGATCCCTTGCCACCGACTCTTAGGGCAAACCTCACCCCTACACTTAAGTGTGTGAATCGGCTGTCGAAGGGACTGAAGAGATGAGTCGAAGGTGTGCGCAAGCTGACTCAGGACATTGTGCATTACTCTTAAAAATTGAATTTTAATTTTCCCTCGGAAAAAAATGATTATGTTTCAACTTCACGTAAGTCATAAAAAATAAGATACATTTTCTCATGTTCAACCAATCCAATAGCCCGTCTTAATTGTTCGGCAACCAATTGATCAATTTTGTTTTGAAGTCAAGAAAGCAGTCTTTGTCAATCACATTCTAATATTCCTCTACTTGGACTTTTTTTCTTAATAAATTGCTTTTCAGGACCAATTGAGTTGATGAGTCTTCATTTCTGGTAGTTAAAACCTTATCAAGCCGGTTATAAAAGAAATACAAATCAAATTGGTCATCCAATTACGAAGAAGTGATAGAGACATTACAAGAGCCACTTAATTTTGAGTAGTAGGGTACTGGGAACATGAAAAGTTTCTCCGAATTTGTCCAACCATTCATTTATCTTTTTGAATAATTTCGGGAAAACTTTTCACGTATTCTAACATTTTCGTTAACTTTTTGAATGGGAAAAGAATGCATGCCACTTAACTTGGTCCATGATACATTAGCGCCTATTGTATCCGTCAACCACGGGATCATACGAGTAGTATGATGTACTCCATGTACGATCCGCGGATAATTATGAAATTTAAAAGTCTAGGAACATAATTTTAAAACATAACTCCCTCGAGTCCAATTGTGTCCAATGATTTGGGTAGTGACTTTTCTTGCTGAATGTGTGATTATGATTAAGAACTCTTTACTATGTTGTTTTGTTTCTAAATGGTATACGTGTAGAGAAAACAAAATAAGTCTACTCTGTGTACTTTTGATATTATTATCTGTCTGGTGCGGCGGGACTATATAACCGTAGGTTTTCACAATTTTAGTGGTAATGAGGCTGTAGATGGAAGCATTGTCAACTTGGTATTTTGGGAGGTTTTGGGAGATTTACGGTTTCTTCGCTTTGTTCTTCGGTTCTTCATCACTGTTTTGGATTTCAAAGATTCAATCACTAACTTTCAGTGTTCCGGGTTGTAAGAGTTAATTGAGTCTTTCTGCTACAATTCCTCTGAATGTAGTTCATTTTCTGATTATTGGCCACAGACGGAGGCACTTTACCCAAAGCTGTATGATAATGATTTTCTGGGTTTTTAATTGAATCAGAATTCAGCGCCAACAAGAGACCAGATGTGAGGCTCTATTACAGTGCTAGAAATCTTCAGAGAATGGCTTATCAGGTACTGCTTTGACAATGGTGACATTCAAATTTCAGCGATCTCAGTTCAAACCAGCTTAATGGCTCCATTCCATCAGAAAAGCTTCCCGTGAATATTATGGCTATGTAAGAATACTCCATCTCTATCATTTTGGTAGTGCAATTCTTTCGTCCTACCAAATTGTTTTGATCTTCCCAATTGAGCAATTCTTATCTAATCATATATAGCAGTTTCGTTCAAGTTTTTCCCATATAAAAATCCCTATTGTAAATACTTGTGTAATGAAATGCTTTCATTTTCAGCATGTGATTTCTGACACTCTTTAGGTGAAAGTGACTAAATTTAGGAACAATGCATAGTTACATGAGATCTTTGAATGCAGATTTTAACTTTGGACTAATACCTGTCGTTTCAGTTCAAGATGAAACCTAAGCTGCACTATGGGGAGGAGGATTGTCATCTTTCAGTTTCTGACAGCTTTCCAGTGGATGCTGAACTTCATTTTGAGATTCAGATGATAGATTTTTTTATACCAATCGATTCGAATGAGATTTGATTTCGTTGCTTGAAGATCCTGACTGATATTCTACTTGTCGACGTGATCACATTCCCTTTACATTCTCTTATTCACGATTCATGTTGCAACCCTTTCTCTGCTTCTTCTGTTTGGGAGAAGATGGCATGTTTATCAGCGTTTTTAGAATATGGTCAACAAAGATGCCAAATTTCTCAGATTTGCTTTCTGTTTTCAGTGTGGAACAACTAAAAGATATCAGCTGCAAATGGGTTATTCTTGGGCATTCCGAGCGGAGACACGTTATTGGAGAAGATGATCAGGTAACAGTTGCTATACCCGACCTTTTAAACATCCAAAAGATAGAGGTCACCCACCTATTAACCAAATTCTGTAGATTCTGCCATTGTGTTGTTCATCGTATTTTAGCACAAGTTGCCTCTAGGCTCTATGTATTCATTTCTTGACTGAACCACTCATCTTCAGTTTATAGATTCTGCCATTGTGTTGTTCATCGTATTTTAGCACAAGTTGCCTCTAGGCTCTATGTATTCATTTCTTGACTGAACCACTCATCTTCAGTTTATAGGAACGAAGGCTGCTTATACCTTGAGCCAGGGTCTCGGAGTGATAGCCTGCATTGGAGAACTGTTAAAGGAGAGAGAAGAAGGGAAAACATTTGATGTTTGTTTCCAGCAGCTGAAGGCTTTCGCAGGCAAGCTTCCTTGGTTATGATTCTTTTCTCAGAAATTCGCAGCCTTTGGGTTTTTTCGAAAACCAGAAGAGCTTCACCTATCTTTCCACCATATAGCTCATGTCCATGATGTGCAGATGCCGTGCCCAGTTGGGATAATGTAGTAATATCATATGAACCTGTGTGGGCTATTGGAACTGGTAAAGTGGCGAGCCCACAGCAAGCTCAGGAAGTACATGTGGCTGTACGTTATTGGCTAAAAAAGAATGTTTCAGCAGAAGTTGCTTCTAAGACCCGTATTATCTATGGAGGTATTTTTCTTTTACTCTTCTTTTTTTCCCTGAACGATCTTGTAACTTTTCTTTTGACAGTTTTACTTTGTTATGCATCCTTTTTATCTTTTTTTGTACTTCCAATGCATCCGTATGATAATCTACCCCATAGATATTATTGTCTGCTCTCATCTGCACACACACACAATAAATAATAGGGAGAAATGTTGTATCTTCTATCCTTCTATGAACTGTTAAATTCCTATTGCCGTCAAGTGAGTACCTCCTATATAATTGGCACATACACCACCCCAGTGTTGGGTTACTTCATATCATCTACATTGTGATAATGGGTTCGATTCGCTTGAATGCTCCTAGACTGCTAGATTTGTTATTTTCCATCTCCTTCTGGTCATTGTCACAAGTAACTGCAATTGTATGTACTTGCAGGATCTGTGAATGGTGGCAAATGTGCTGAGCTAGCAAAAGAAGAAGATATTGATGGTTTCCTTGTTGGTCGTGCTTCCTTAAAGGTGAAGTCCTCCATAATTTGTATTTGCACTTAATTCTCTCTTTCTTTGTTTCTTTCTTGTGTTTCTCAAAGGGTAGTCTTTCTTTATTGATAAAAATAAGACCACACAGGGAAGAAAATTTTGGAAAAGGGAATCGGACGCCTTAGTTTTCATTGTCATATTTCATTGCATTCCCATCGTATTGACTATGAAAACATAGCATTTCAGTTTTTTCAGTCTATATTTTTGTGATAACATGTTGCATCTATATTCGGTTCCAAGTACGCTTCTAGAAATCTTAAGTTTGTACAAGTTCCATCTTCTACAGAAAATTCTTGAATTTTCTTTGAGTTGTCCTTGTGCATGTGGTCCTTGCTGCAAATTCTTCACATCCGACCATAAGGTGTCGATTAAAAAAGGCTCCCTCTGATGAATTTTTTTTTTTTTTTTTTTTTGACATAGGTTCCCTGTGGTACAAGGAGAAAAATGCATTTGTAATTCTGGGCATCATAGAGAGAAGGGTTATTAGTTTGGCAGCAAAGAGAGGCAATGTCATCTTTGATGTTTCTTCCTGTTTTTCTTTTTTTTTTATTTTTTCCTTCTGTCTGAATACCAATTATCTTTTAGCCATCTGATGGAATATATCTCTTTTTTTCTCCATCTTAAAGGGAGTAAAGTTGCACAAACCATCGAAGCATGCACTGGTTGTTTGTATTTTGAATGTGTATAAACATGTGGTCGAGTAAAATGCATACAGGCCGATAAGAAAAGCTATTATTTACTGTCAGTGTTGCCTATAAGAAGATAGTCATCACTACCAGGGCTGCAAACGAACCGAGCTGCTCGCGAGCAGCTCGTGGCTCGTGGCTCGGCAAGTAATCGAGCCGAGCTCGAGCTCGATTTTTAGGCTCGTTTAGTTAACGAGCTCGCTAAAGCTCGGCTCGGTTGTATAAGCTCGGCTCGTTTAAGGAGGCTTGTTAAGTAAATTACCCTGGCTCAGCTTGTTAAGGGCTCGGCTCGTTTATGACCGAGCCGAGCTCGAGATTGATTTTTCGGCTCGTTTCGTTTGCACCCCTAATCACTACGATGCGTTAACATCTTATTGACCTCGTGGAGAGTAGAATCAATGATGTCACTGGTGAAAGACATGGAAAGATTTGGGATCTTCCATCCCTCAAAATTTTGTTCGTATATTAGTGATTAAAATTTTGGTTATACGTTGTGCAGGGTCCTGAGTTTGCAAGTATTGTCAATGCTGCAACTTTGAAGAAGGTTGCTGCTTGATCATTCATGGTACTTTCGCCGCCTCCGCAAATAAATGGCTTAGTTGGATGAAAGCATCACGAGACAAGCATTTGAGCTGTTTCAGTTGGGTGGGCATTTTGATGATATCACATTTTTCCCCATGCCATTAAGAGTGAAAAGATAAAATACTTCAGTATCATTTGATTGCTTCATACTGTTTGAACCAGAAAGGTTTAGTTGTAGAATAATGTCAACTGGTTGGCATATATGTTCAATTCCGATACTTGGCTGATTCCCCAGAACATGTTAATTAGACACAGCATGTTTTTAGCATCTGTGAACATGGTTTGTGTCATACCTTACAAGTGGACTCTTTACTGGGAATTACAGGATCTTGTTTTAAGCCCCGCACGGAGTTCACCAAGAACTGGTTTTTAGCATCTGTGAACATGGTTTGTGTCATACCTTACAAGTGGACTCTTTACTGGGAATTACAGGATCTTGTTTTAAGCCCCGCACGGAGTTCACCAAGAACTGTTATAGAGCACTGACCACTTGCTTGGATTTGTATCGAGAACCTTTTCCCACCTGAGATTGCATAATAGTTCGGTATAGATGCACGTGCTTGTCGATGCTTCTATTCAGAGAATAGTTTTTTGACTATGTTTCCAGGGTAGGAAGGATCAGCAAATTGCCGGACTGCTTTCATCAATTTGTTGCTAATTTGGATGGAAAGGTCTAGTGAATTATCGTGAATGAACACCTCCTTTGTCCGTGTATCATGTGAGCTAGCCTCCCAGTCCCGGGTTTTCTTTACAGTTGTAGGAAATAAGGCTTAGTTTGACCATAAACCACCCCTATTTTCTCTAAAATGCGACTAACATTTCTTGCTTCACTAAATTTTAAACCTGAGTATATATGTCGAGTTTCTTCTGCTATTATTATTTTTTTCCCCTCCTTAATGACACTTGCTTACAAAGTGTGTTGACTCTTGTTGTCTTCTGATTGGTTCAGTTTGTTTCATCTCAGCCACTAGGTCTGATTTGCATGTTGGGGTTAACTTTGTTTTATGCTTCAGAGTGCACAATGAGCTTGGCTTGTGATATGAACTCGTAATAATCTCACTTGGTAAGGATTTACCACATGAACTCTTACTGGTTGTTGGATGAGCACGGTTTGCTTTCTTAAAGTTTCTAATCAAAGATTTTCATCTTTGTGATAATCTCTAAAACTACAGTCAGAATATATAGTACCATTTATTAGGTTATTAGTGAAGATCTGGGAGTTGTGAAGAAGGTATATGATGCATTATTCAATTTCCTCGCTTAGGGGTCAAGAGAATTGTTATAGGAATGTGATGTCAACATAGTTGAAATAGTTATTTGTACGGAGGAATCGATAATTCAGTATGCGATTCTCCTGCAATTTTTATAGTTGAAAGTCATTAATGCGTTATACCCTTCATAACCACACTACTTATTACTTACAGTTAAACCAAAACAGACATGATCTGCCGTGTGTTGATCGAATTTTGCTAATTTTTTGTTGTTATCGTTAACATTAGGAGGGGAATCTCCAAAATACAAACCTATTTCCTGTTAAACTTCATCTGGAATTTTAGACAAGCTCTGGCCAAAAAAATTGAAGGAAATGTAGATTAGCCTAAATTAAGACTTCAGAGAATCCAATGGCGAACAATTTACACGAAATTCAAAATATTGTTCAAGTAAACTTTGCTATGGCTATTTGTGAACGGGTTGACACATGTGCGTAGCACGGGGTCTCCCACCTAGTAAATACATATAATGGGCTTTCCAAGTGATTTCTATGCCCCCTTTTGTTTTTTGTTTTCGCCTAGATAATCCAATCGGCTCCCCTTTTTTGGCCTCCCCCTCCCTTTCCGATCGGATTGCCCTTTTGTTCTCCATGATTGGATTGGCCTCCCCTCTCGAGTATTCCTCTTCCTCGATCAAACCAATCGGTTTCCCGCTCCGATCTTCCCCTTCCTTTTTCTCCTCCTTCCCGGTCGGATTGGACTCTTTTCTCTGTTATTCCCCTTCTCCGTCCAATCTGATCGAATCCCGTTTGGGGTTGCTGTTACGGTTGGGTTGCCTTTGATTGGCAGCTACTTTATGTTTTCTCCGTATTAGTTTTGCTTCCATTTCGATCATCGCCGGTGCTGTGCTCATTGACCGTTTTCGCTTTTCAAATGCATTAGCTGTGTTTTTGTGTTTTTAATTGGAGCGTGTATGTTTTTGTTGGTCGCTGTTGTATGGGCATAATTCGGATAGTAGTTGAGTACGTCTCGATGGTCCATGTTTCGATGGCTATGGAATGATGGTTGTGGACTGCATGGTTTTATGTTTGGGATCTAGCTTATCGTTTGAGGGGTTGTTTGGTGATGGTGGTATGTTTGTGATTCAGCTTGGCCATTGTAGGATTTGTTTACGGTTTGACGTCTATGTTTGGATGAGGTGGGTTGGGGTGCACGTGCACGTGTGTGTGTGTGTGTGTGTGAGAGAGAGAGAGAGAGAGAGAGAGAGAGAGAGAGAGAGAGAGAGTTCTTTTTGTTGTAGCTTAGATGAGTGAATTACCTTTGGAATAGATGGCTCCTATTAGCAGTACAGGGTACACAGCCTTAGCAATTTCAGTTTCAATAACCACAGTTGCGATTCCTCTAAGCAGTCACTCTACCAATCTCTGTGCTATGGTTGGTCTTGAAAATCTAGTTGCATGATGTTTAACCATGCATGCAACGCTTCTCTATCTGGGGTGCTTAAGTCACTAGGTCGGCTTTCAAACAGTTTCAGCGATTCCTGCAAGGAAGCCTCGTTAATAGCAGAACTACTGTGATAACTGCTCATCGACATTTTGCATGCAGCTCTCTGAGAAATAAATAACCTCTGGATAATAATTTCGCTAGACATATCCTTCATTTGATTTGTTTGTTTTTTTCTTTATTGTATGCATTATATCTTTTTTAGTTGTATGAGTTTGTACTCGGTAGGGTTGTGATATTTCTTATTAATGAAGTTTCTTTCACTTCCACTAAAAAAAAAAAATAAAAAAAAAAAACATTGAAATTTTTCTAGCATAATGCATGAAAAATAAAAAAATCACTTTGTTATTTTTTTTTTTTAGGCTACAACAATACTCAGGTGCATTTTTTTTTACGAGATAAATTGAGAAACGAAAAAGTAAAACAACTGAATTTTTTCTAATAAAATCAAAATTATAAATAGTATACGAGCTTATTATGTGATTAATATCAACAATTTTCAAATTTACAAATCATAACTTTAAAAAAATAATTGGAGCCCCGCCCTAATACACCTCTGCCATTGTTCGTGTGTACGAGTGATTTTTGAGCTTCAGGTGAGAAAATCATGTAATTTGTATGTCTTTAGAACATAGTTGATATGTTTGTTCGAGGGAATTGTACTGAAGGTTGACTAAGCAATTAGATGAACCTCTGTAGAAATCTTGTGTAAGGTTGACTAATGCATTGATTTTTCTTCAAAATGAGGAACGGAAGTGACATATTAAGGGGAGATTTTGTAATTTATGTTCTCTTTTGCTCAAAAAAATAGATTTGAAGAACCAATTCTCCAAAAAGGAGGATGGGTCCCTCCAAAAAGTATAAATTTTCGAAGAAAAGGGGCTATAAATTACAAAATCTCCCTTTGATATGTCACTTCCGTTCTTCATTTTGAAGATTTGAAGACTGGTAGGAGATGCTCTAATAAAGAATAGGTTGAGGTTAAGGTACAATAAATACTCCGAACCGTCCCATTGCCACATTGGATGCTCAAATGTTTTTTTCTCATCCTATCTATCTATTCCAAATTTATTTTTGCTAATTATCAACACCCACATGTATCGTTACGGCCCCGTACGGAAAGGAAATGGAAGTACAAGAATGTTTAACTTTCTTGCATTTTAATGTTTTCAATTAGCAAGAAAGTAGTGGGACCACATGTTAACTTTCCCATTAAAATTAGCTTTCCCTCAAAACATGTCACGCAAAATACAAAAGATTTTTCTGGAATTTGTTTGGTTGATAGTTTTGAAATAATAGTTTTATATAAGGTTGAGTAATTTTTCATCTTTAGTCAATTTTTTTAACATTGTAAAAGTTGTTTATTTTTTACAAATATATATTCAAAAAGTAAAAATAAATAAAAATTTTGACAAAAATTCATTGAAAACAAAAAAAACACAAATAAAGAAACCAAGAAATATATAGGCTGTGTTCAGTTGCCTTCTTAACCAAAAAAAAATTCGGCAAAAAAGTAAGCAATGGGGTCCACGGTCCACCCCCAGCTGATAGCTTTTCAAAGTCTGGGGCCTTGTACTAAAGTTTTCTATTACACGATGGGTTTTGGGGATGAGAGAGAGGGAGAGTGGACAATTTCATTGCACATTGGATTTTGGGGTGAAGGAGGGGTGAGGGGGGCCCACAGGCTCAATTTTGTCTGCCAAAAAGTAAAGTGGGTACAGAGAAGAAGGGATGGGCTAGGGCCCGCGTCAGAAGGGATGGGCTGGGGCAGCTGCTTGACTGGTTTTCAACGCGTCAGACGTGGACCCCATTGGTTACTTTTTTCTGAAATTTTTTGGCTGAGAAGCCAACCGAACAAAGCCATATTTTCTAAAAGAGAACCAAACAAAACCGTCTCTGCTAATTTTTACATAATTAAACTGCTACTTTGCAATGTCCTCTTAAATTTATATATAAAATAAATACAGAAAGTAAAATACTTCCTTCACTAATATTTTATGAGGAATAGTTCTTTTTATTATGTGAATATGAGGAATAGTTTAATTTTCTAGTTTGCGAAAAAAATTTGGGTACCAAATGTGGACTACGTGGTATTCGAACGCTGCATTTGGACCGTCCAAAAGTGTATTAGACGACCTATATCGAAACCCTATCTTCTCCTTCTTTCTCTCTCCAAATTTGGACCGTCAAAAACCAAAATAGACGGCCGAATGTGTGCGCGCGGGTACCACATGGGACTCACTCCGCAGTGAAGACTCATTCCTAGATTCTTGGGGTTGCGGATCTGTTGTCCCGAAAATCCTGTCCCAACTCCGTGTCCCGTCCATCCGAGCCGTCCATGTGAGGAATCGACGACTCAGATTTGTAGATAAACATGTTTGGCTCAGATTTATTTGAGGTGAGATGAAATTCAAGCCGTTGATTACACGGATAGACGACTCGGATAGACAGGACATGGAGTTCGGGCAGCGGATCCGGTTCCTCGCCAAATAAACGGGCCTACAAGTTACGACTCAACGCTGGCCCGACCCGGCTCAGGTCGTCCGGCTGGCATCCCACACGGGCAGGGGGGTTACGAAACCCTGTTTACTCCTGAAAAACTCAAGAGGGACGGGAAGAGCTTCGAAGAAATGGCGACAACAATGGCGGAATCACCAGACGAAAACACAATCCCACCTCCATCGCCACCACCTTCACACAGCCATTACTCCACGCCGTTATCGAAATCCGGAACCCCAATCGACACCACACCGTGGATTGATTACGCGGTCCAGCAGGCACGTTTGGCACAGCAGACCGTCGACGAAACCCTAGAGTCCGCGATTTCCGTCACCAGGTCTCGCCTCGATCGGTTTCTGTCCACTGGATCGGCTCATCTCCAGACGACAGTTGTGAGTTTTGCCAGTACTATCCATTTGGTTGCGGGGAGAAGATTATCTTTTGATTTCTGAAAAATTATAGGGAATGTAAAGTTGCGTTATTGTGTCTTTTTACGATTTAGATAAGGGCAAACGAATTTGCTTGTGAATTGTTTGCTCGCACATCCATCTCCAGTCCCTACTCTGTGCAAAATTGGATGAGTAAAAATTTGGTCAAAAATTGATTCGGTAATTATTGATTGTTAAAAAAAAAAATACTAATTCTACAAATAAGGAAGCTATCTGCTAATCCAGAAAGTATATTTCATTCAGAAGAGAACTTTTACAGTACTATTGTCGAATTGGACGTGGGTTGATTAATGACAATGGTACCACGCTTTTTACGAAGTAGATAAGGGAAAAATAATTTACGTGTGAATTGTTTGTTCACACAGCAATTTCTAGTCTTTTCTATATGTTTTATTGGATTAGGAAAAATCTGGTCAAAAATTGATTTGATATGGGAGGCTTCCATGGTAATTCTTGATTGATAAAAAGGTGGTAATTGTTTGAAAAAAGAAGAAGAAGCTATCTACTTATCCAGAGAATATATTTTAAACAGAAGAGAACTTTTACAGTGCTACGGCCTACGTTATATGCGGGACTGGAATGTGTGGTTTGATTAATGACAATGGGCAGGGTATATGACTTGGATTGTTGTGTCCTTTTATGATATGGGTAAGAGAGATTATGCATATTGTTTGCTCACACAATACTTGCGCCCTGTTTATTATCCCTACTATTTTTTGAGTGAAAATGTGGTGAAAACCTTATTGAACGGGGAAACTCCCAAGGATTTTTTCCGAATCTTTCGAGGAAATTTCCAACTTATCTCAAAAACCTGTTCAACCATTTCTATGTGAAGAACAAAATACTCCAATAGTCCAATCCTTGCCTTTTCAAACATTTTATCACATCAAGAGCTTTCCTGAGTAACTTTGTTCACTAAGTTAGGTAAAAAACTCAGTTCTCCTTTGATTTGATAGCAATTTGATGGGGATACATGTTGAGTCATTGTTTCATCAAATATAAATCTTGCGTAAGATTGGGAAATATTTGATCATTGGAATGCTCACGTGGCATATGACTTGGCCATGCCATTATAGAGGCTTAGTTTCAGCGCTTGGCACTTTAATTTCCCCAAACAAATGTGCATTATGTAGGTAAAAAGTCCGGGCTACGGAGAATTTAGTTTCCGTTTTTCTGGTCAGGGGTCCCGCTTAGTAAAGATAAAAGGTCTCATATTATTTTCTTTTATTTTCTTAGTTCCTCATCCTGTCATCCATCAACATGGTCCAATATTGTTGGTTGATGTGTTGGTAGATTGAAATTTGTGTTTGATTTAATCTGCTAGGGGACTCTGCAAGATCTGAAGTCTGACTACGTGGTTTTTGAGGATATGGTCTTTGGGAAGATCAAAGGTCTGTTCTGCTTATGTGTCTAAATACTTATTCTAGCTTACACTACAGTTGACATGGTTCTCCTTCAGTCTCAATATTTTCCGTAGTTTTTCTGTCACAATTTCATTTGCAGAGGGTGTTCTGGTTGCCGCTTCTCATCCAGTGGCTTCATGCGGTGCTGCTGTTGGCTTGGGAGTTTTTGCTCTAAAGGGTATGATTTAACATTGATTTACTCTTTTTTTTTCCAGTTAGGTTCCATAATAATCTTGAGGTCATCCATAGTTCTGTACTGTTTGGTTTTGCTTATTCAACATTAATACCTTTGGTGGTAGTTTTTTACTGTAAAGTATTCAATCCAGTGATACTTGTCTCAGTCTGTGATCGTGGGCCAAGAATGTAGTTTTGTCTTTGCCCAAGAACATCCGATGCATTTCTCAGAAAGAAATGAAATGTTTTTGAGTTCATCTCTTTTTCTTTTTTTTTCAATTGAAGTTGCTAAATCCATCCTAAGGAATCTTATTCTGAGCGTTTGGTGGCTAATAGATGCTATGTTTGTGCAATGAACTTATTTACTACTTTCAGGGCCGAGGCGTTTCTTGTACTACAATACTTTGCGCCTTTTTTCCAGTGAAGAGGTAAGCACGTGAATGATTACGGTTGGTTTTCAGTTGGCTGGTTGGCATTACATTTTTTCCTACCTAATAAATATCTAGTTCCTTAGTGTGCATGGCTTGTCTGGTAGTTCAAGTTTATTAATTTGTCATACATGAACAAGCACGTTACGATATATGTTGAAAGGTGAAAACTTGATAAAACTTATGCTGTTCGAAAGTAACGCAGGGGAATATAGAAAGGAGATATGAGGTTTAAGTCTTTGTCATAATGACCTTCATTCATAGATGGACATCACTAGCATGATTTTCAAACTCAACTGAATGCTACCATTCTGTTTGTGGAAAAGTTGGGATAGATCATCTCGATATCTATTATCTCTTACATCTATCATTGTTTTTTTTTTTTATCCCTAGAGATAACCCAAACCAAACCAAACTAAATTAAGACTCTTTCCCCATCAGCTGTGGTTGGCTACATGAATCTTGTCTCTCCATTGTTCTCTCAAGAGCTATATAATCTCTTAGAAAATAAAAGTTTTCCACCTCAATCATTACCTCTAAAATGCCCCCTCAACATGGGCCTTTCTTTTATTTTTATGTAAATTTCCGTTTATTACCGTGTTGAACATCTGAACTCCTGAAATATAACTATAATGCCAATGCCAGCCAAAGGATAGAAAGCATGCCAAGCAGCTTCCAAGTGTTATATATTCAATTATAGTTTAGTATGTCTTTGCCCTTTATTCTGCATTGTTGGTACAGGCTATGCTTTCCAGAGCTGATACGAAAGTAAAGGAGTTGCGGCAGTCAATTGATCTTTTAAAGGCAGAAAGCGAAAAGTTGGAGGTTGTTTTCATTCTCTTCAGTATTATTGCTTCCTTGTCGGTTTTAATTGATGATTAGTTTTTCTGGTTGTGTGCTGGGTCTCGCACAAATGTGTCTGTCTCTCTCTCTCTCTCTCTCTCTCTCTCTCTCTCTCTCTCAAGCGCACACAAGCATCATCATCTTGGTTAGATGCTTGTCATATTCATCAATGTGTTCTCCGGATCCAAATTCTATTGTAGTTCAATGGTAGGAAACTCTTGATGCTTAATCCCTCAGTTAGGTAACTTTACATCTTTAAGGGATTCCAATTGTATGATTAACCTTGGCATGGCACTTCTCTACTTCAACTATTATAACAAAAGGTCTCTGCAAAAGATTGATTTTCTTGACAATCAAACTTGAAGCATCATCTGCTGACAAAATCTCTTGTTGTGTGTCAAAAGGATTCGATAGCATGCAAATTTTCAAGTTCTCAGCTTCCATACTTCTATTTCTCTTTGTCGATTTGAAAGAATAAAAAAGTGTATAGGGATGTATCTTCCATTTGATAAGACACGAGCTCTAGAAATTTGGAGAAACCACAGAATGCAGAAAAGAGGCAGCCATGTCGCCCTTGGATGCAGAATAATACTCAATATATGACTTGTACTGGCACGCCTTACAAAATTCAAAAACAATTAGTATTAACTCGCTTCATTTGTTTTTTACTTGAATTTACTGGTCAAAAGAATCTGAACTTGCAAATGAACGTAAACGGAATGCATATCAATGGTAATACTACTAATAAATTTACCACACACAAGTTATTGTAACTTAAAACAGTCCAGCAGGCTAGAATTGATGGCCCTTAGGTTGCACTTCTGTTCTCTTGGGATCTTTTTGTTAAGACCAATTGACCAAAAACATTTCATTTCCTCTTCCTTTTCTTTTGTTGGGTATGGAGAACCTAGAAAACTGTCTAGTTTTCCGAACATTAGCTGTTCTGTTTTCTAGGAAATTTTTGTAAAATCATTTCCATTTTTCCCCATGGACAACTGTGAAAGTATCCTTTTGCAATCCTCTATTTTAGGCAGTTTATCGAAATTGTATCGGGATCAAATCGGAATTGTATCGCAATCAAATCGTGATCAAATCAGGATCGTATCGTGATCAAATCGGGATCGTATCGTGATCAAATGTTGTAATCTTTTCCTTTTTTAGGCGTAGCTTTTCTCTGTTTAAACATTGTAATAGTTTCATTATTTTGTATTCCGATTATCAATAATAGATCTTCTCTCATTTAGTTTGTCACAAGAACAAGGTTTGTGAAGGACATGTGACGCATCCTCATTTGTTCACGTTTTCCACCTCGGGGGATGGCGTGGCAAATGCGTCAAATTATTAACATCAATGGCGTCACAGAAGTATGCTCATTTTGGGTGGATCTCTCATGAAACAATAGTAATTTTCTTTTTGGAAATTCATTAATGTGTCATGACAATTGCTTTCATCTTGTTGATATAATTTACAAGCTATAAAGTTGTCGGATTTCTTCATTTTTAGTACGACCTTTGAAAAGAGCAAGTAATGGTCTACTTGTGGAAGAAACTTTCGAACTGATGTGGCATATTATTAATGCCTTCTTTTTTCAAACCATAGGCTGATGTGGCAACGGCAGGTAAGGTGACACATCAGTTTGTAAATGGCGAAGAAAGTTCAAATGTCACATTTTCCTTTATGCAACTCATAATGTGGCTTCCTGTTTCAGAAGACGGCATTGCAAGCAGAAGAGGAACTGATGCGAGGACGGACCAAACTCAGGTTTGTGTCTGTATTTGGTGTGAAATTTGTCATACGAGGGATATTTCATGGACTAAACTTCATGTCCACACTTCTTAATTCTGTACAGACAAGCCGGGAAGCAGATCCAAAGTGTCATTCGCTCAGCTTATAAAATTGAAAGACAAGCAGGCGGTATGAAATCTCAATGTGAATTACCAAAAATGAGCAAATCTAGTTTGTGCAGGAAACAATTTCTGGCTTACGTGGTCTCTTAATTTTCTATGTTTTGCATCAGGCTTAAAAGACGATCTCGGAGAACTTCCTCGTAGAGAAGCATCTCGATTTCGATCCCAAGTAGGTTTTGTGGTCCTTAATGCATTGATTAACTATTTCGTTCAATGCCATTGCATTTTTAAATGTGCTTATATCTGTGCTAGAAAAGTGAAGTAACTTTGCTTGTAGGGCTTGACAGTACAAGTGTGAGTGAGAGTTTCCTTTTAAAGTTTTGATCTTGAAAAAAAGGTTAAATTGCATGTATGGTAGTTTACTGCACGCGGAAGTCCCCCAAGATTCTTTAAAAGTTGGACAAGACGATTTTAGATGCTTGTATTTTTAGGTTACCAGTATCAGTTCTTTCTCATGTACAGTAGAATACTGTAAGAGGATTGAAATGTTGCTTGGAAGACAATTTTTATATTATTTTTGTTTTGTAATTGAGCATCATCCTTCCACTACTTGAGCACGTGTCAGGTTAATGGAAGGGTGTAGTTTTGGTTAAGCGAATGGTGATTTTTCTTCTTTTGCAATAGCAAATATAGTTCTGATGACACAGTGGACATAGTTCAAAATAATTGAGTGGATCTGAAAACAATACTTTGTTAGGCAAGACATTATTTGTCAGAACCGTTCTGTATGCTTGGGAGGAGGAATCCTATCTCATTTAGTCTTCACAGATACTAAAACATGCTGACACTGGGATTTAGGACTCTGACACTGGGATATAGGACTCCAACTTTAAGCGTTCTCCTTTTCATTGGCAACTGCAGACATATCAAAGAGTTCTACTAGATGAGATCACTCTTCTCTCTCTCTCTCTCTCTCTCTCTCTCTCTCTCTCTCTCTCTCTCTCTCTCTCCACTGGGTCAATGATACCCTCTTTGCAATTCATACCGTTCCTTGTATGTAGCATAGATATGGGCTCAGAAATCGGCAGGAACCCAAAAAACTTCGACACTAGGATTTTCAAAAAACACAGGATTCATGTCAATGACTCGTTCAAATTGACAAACTGCATATAATTTATGTTTCTTATATATTCAATCTTTTCTCATTGACAATGCATAATCCAACATTGCACTTGTAAAAATTTAGAAGACTGTATTCTGTAGCTTAAAAGATCAAGATTTTGTCCATATTGTAATTGCATCAATTGCATCCTATCAAAAACAGAAAATTAAGCCATGATGTCAGTAAAAGCTATTCCATCCATCCATTAAGATAGCAGACATCATCTAACACAATTTCTGCATAGATACTAAGTCTAAAGGGCGGGGGATGAATAAGTATGAATCTAAATGAATCTTTTCTTGTCATTGTTTCCTGAGGAGTTGTGGTTTTTTTTTTCCCATTTGCTTCTTGTACCTCTAAGTGATTAAAATGTGTGGCCTTCGTGTCAACTTCCTTGAAGTCTCGTCACTTTACATATGTGGAAATTGTCAATGCTGTGTCCTGTACTGCAACATGAGTTCGCATAAAAGCAAATGGTACAACTGATGATTATGTTCCTTCATTGTAAAACTGCTTATTTAATAAATTCTGGTTCTTAGGTTTCTAATCTTGCTTCGGAGGCAAAAAAAGAAAGGTGCCTTCTGACCAAGGAGGTTTCAAAGATCAGCAACTATGGAATCTCAGTCTGAAATTGACCTTTTGTCACTTCTATTCCTTGTGGGCTGAAGGTAAGATGGTTATAAACGTCCAGTCTGACATATTAAGATGGCCTCGGCTCTTCCTTCAAAGACTGGTCTTTGGAACATTGGTTTTCAGGACTGTTTCTTCTTAAGAAAAAATAAAGCAGAAAACTTTTCTTATTAACTTTGCGGCAAAGTACTTGTCACAAATGAGATATGCGGCATATGCCCTTTTTGCATATCGCTTGAGTTGGAATGTTGTTTGGATCCTACCTTCTCAAAGCTCGGTTTTTGTACAGATGTTGCAAGGCTCGGTTTCCTTCATAAGGTTTAATGATGTGATTACATGGTTTAGAGAGATAAAGTTTGTTGTAATCATTACATAGCTGCGTCGCAATTCTGTTGGATTTGATGTATGGGCCCCGAATTTGGGAACAATTAGCAACCGTCTTTGTTGCCTGAGAATTAGTGATTCGATGAATGCCAGATCAATTTTCCAGTATTCATATTGTTTTTCTGAGCTATAGATCAATTTGTTTTGATATGCTGTAGGTAAATGGCCCACTTAAGTTGATGGGGGACCCTTCGTAGAGTTTCGAGTAGGTTTTCCACCCATTGTTTGCCCCTCTTACACCTCCTTCTGCTATGAAAAAGAGAGAAATGGAGGTCTTGGAATCCTATTTTTCTCGAAGTTCTGGATTCCAGCCAATCTGCCTGTAAGTATGAATTAGTAGTTGAAAACTAGGTATTTCCACCTCAGTTTCACAAGTCAGATTGAACTTATACATCTGTCGAATTAGTAGTTGAAAACTAGGTATTTCCACCTCAGTTTCACAAGTCAGATTGAACTTATACATCTGTCATACGACAACGGAGGGAGGAATCCAAAAATCTCTCTCGAACTGTTTTAATGGCACATTGGAGGGTTGAGATTGAAAACACAATTCGATCCAACGGCCATCAATTACTTTAATTTAGAATTGGTGAAGTGTGAAGTACTAGGGGGTGTTTGGGATCTTTTTTTTTTTTGTTCTTCCATTTTTTTTTGGGGCTTTTTCGCTTTTTAGATTATGGTCATAATGTGTTTTGAATCTTATAGGAGAGTTTGGGAGAAATATGCAGATCAGTGGCGGAGCCACCTTGAGGCCAGTGTGGGCATGTGCCGACACTGCTCTTTCCTATTTTCTTAGTTTTTTTCTTTTTTTTTTTTCAACGGTAAGGGGTGTTCGAGCCATCTCACGTGCACCTTGACTATTCTTTTTTCCAACTCGGTCAAAGGCAGACCATCCACTCGGGACTAGAGGATTCACAAGAGATATCTCTCTTATGGCTTGGCCCCAAGAGGTTGCCAAGTTTCGAAGTTGTCAATGTTTATAGCTCATCCTTGTTACCACTTAAGCTACCCCTTGGGGTTTTTTTATTTTTCTAATTTTACTTGCTATTTGAACCCTTAGTCACATAATTCTTCAAAATGGTCTTCGCTTCCACACTCAATTCTCTCTACGCTCGTGCTCTCAATCCTCGCTCTCACAAATTTTAATTGTCTGGAAGGTTTTTAGAACTCTCACACAACCAAACAATTATCATTATTTAAATAATTCTTCACTTGATAATATTCACTGACTTTTAGGGGGGTGAATAATAAAACAACACTTTACACTAAACCTGAAACTATCATTAAATTCCCATGTCGCAAGACGCATGTCACCATCACATCGCTAAGAACCATCAACTCGTGGGCGTATAGGTTGGTGTTGAAACCTGGCTATTCTCAGACCTTGTGGTTAATTTATAGTGCCCACACTGATGCTTAATCCTGGCTACGCCACTTGAAGGATGTAGAGGCCGTTTGGCCGCCTCTTTATCAACTTATTGATTTCTCCTTTTTGCATTCTGGGTGTTTGGCAGCAACACCCAGAAACTACTTCTCCAAAAATAGTTTTTCCATTTTTCCATTTAGAAGCCAGAAATCAAAAAGAGCTTTGGAGCTCCTTTTTGATTTCTACTTCTCATTTTCCCTTTCCAAAACACATTCTGCACATTTCTCCCAAACACTCCTCTCACATCCAAAACTCATTCTGACTAAAAGCCAAGAAACCAAAAAACCAAAAAGTCAAAAATCAAAAGCTAAAAAGTAGGCTCCCAAACACCCCCGTATTTTGGAAGATGAGTAGTGTTTTGGAAGTAGAATGAGAAGTTGAAAAGCTCATCCAGAGCTCCTTTTCACTTCCTCCAATGTCAAAATCTGATAATGGGTTTTGGCATAATGTGTTTTGACATTTAACAGCCAAACACTCAAAAGTTAAAAATGAGAAGTTGAAAATGCAAAAAGCCATCAGCCAAACACACTCTAGGACTCCAGGATCTCCTTTTTGTGGCAGATGAAATGATAGATGTTATGTATGGATTTGCATTCCTTTTTGTGTGCAAGTATAGGTATATCATCACTATATAGAACAGGAATCGTCTCTCTTTCGTCCTCTGTTGTAGGCAAAAGTAATGAGGTCTGTTATGCCACATGACCACTACACAGGAGGTCAAGACGTTTGGTGAAACAGTTATGACGATAAGCAACATTCATCCGTCCTTGTTTTTTTGAAAGAAGTAACAATCATCTTATCATATTACGTTTTTTTGTACTTCGGAAATATATTAGTAGAAAACTAAGAGGAAGTAGCAGGCCGCATCAGAAGTGCAGGTAGTTTGTTACAATCACAAATAAACATAAAGTAGACCATAAAGCAAAGTGGAGGAGATAGAAGGCTAATCAAGGACATGATGAATGTTTAGCTTTTCCCTTATCATAAACTCTCTAACAGCCAGAGGGGGATTGGTTGTTAGTTGTTACCACAAGACTTGCTCCCAGATGTGCTAAACAGTCATCACATTCATTAGCTCCACGGGAAATGTGAGTGGGGGTACTCCTGGTTCGATTGAGAAGGTACTTTCCGTCACTCAGAAGGTTGCTTTGGGGATGGTTCGCACTTGTTCCTTCGTTAAATAGGAGCACCGCTGTTTGGGAGTCTGATTTGATTTGCACGTTGGTTAGGCCTTTTTAATGACTATAAATGCTCCAAATTTCTGTTTCAAGGCTTGATGCAGCCAGCATTTTGCCATAGTAGCCCAGTTGCCACTCTCCATGGGCATAACGAAATAAGTCTCCAAAGCCGGCCTTGTGATACGGTGTTTGGGAATTCGTCCCAACTAGTCCAAGGACGGAGTCAGGAATTTCACTACCAGGGGTCAAATTTTTTTTTCCCCAAAATACTTTGTAGGAGCGAGCCTATACAATTCATAAGAAACTAATTTTTTTTTTTTACAGGCTGGCCCCCTGGTTCCATCCCTGGTCACTTGTCCTTCAGGTATATGCAGCACCCTGTTGTGATATTTGGACTTTATACCTTTGATGGAGAAATTGCTGTAGCCAATTGTGACAACCTTATTTGTTTGTGGCAGTTGTCTAAGTATATTACAACGGAGAGTGATTTTTGTCTCAGTCATATTTTTTGTCTCAGTCATCGTATTATATTTTATCTCTCCCTGCCAAGTCATTCCTCTCCCTCTCTCTTTACCATTTTCCTCTACCGGCCCACTACACATAAAATTTCAAACCACATTCTCTCTCTCTCTCTCTCTCCCATTTTCGAAATTCAAATAACATTTTCTTTCACTACCTCCTCTCTTCCCCCTCTCTGAAATTCGAAGGACCATAAAAAATGGGTATGGGCACGTGCGTCAATTGATCAAGCCGTGCCTTCAGGCACGAGCACGGCATGCACTTGTATGTTTACATAGTACTAGCATGAAACCCGTGCTATGCACGGGGAAATTAATAATTTTGATATTGAAAATATATCCACAAATAAAATAAAGGATTGATCTATGTACCCGTGATATAGCCAAAAGTCAATGGGTTCACTGGATTAGGGTGTTCATCGGTACTTTTAACCCCATAGCTTTTTTGGTTTTCTTTTTTCTTTTTTCCATAAATTATCACATTATTAGTTAGATTATCTAAAGTTTGTAGAAATTTCAACTTTTATATAAATATAGGTGAATAGACATTGCTCGCTCAAGATTTGGGAGGGAGAATCAGACTATTAATATACCCTTTTAAACTAATATTAAATTATAACATCGTCAAATCATACATATTTGGTCATCCCTAATTTTCTAAATTTGTGAGGTAATGAGCTCGGTATGTCAATCATGTACTACTACAATTAAACAACAAAATTTTGTTGACGCCTATACAATTTAACTTCTTTTTTTAGTAACCAAAAAAAAAAAGAATTATGTGATGTACTAATTCTCAATTATTGTCTTCCCAACTCTCAATGTCTTTAAGGTATCATCAGCCCAATGTAAAGCAAAACTCTTTTTTATTTTATTTTATCGGCAATGAAAATTTCATCAACAGATATATAAAATTAGTGCAATAGGAAAGGAAAAGCATTAAAAAAATTTCGAAGAATTTGCAAGACTCCAATGTACAGCAAAACTAACAAAAATCATTAATAAAGATATACATTATGCATCATATGAAATGTTCAAATCTTATATTGTGACGTAGCTTAAAAAAATTTAGTTCGTCACCCAAAAACAATTGAACGTTACGATCTCCTTGTAAATGATTGCTTTTATTCTTCTTTTGTTCTCCTATTTGGCACTCGGGTTGTGTTTGAATTTTAAACTCGTGAAAAGATTCACAGGGGACCAAGTGAAAAAAAAAAACTAAAAAAAAAAAAAACATGAAGGTACAATCATTATTTAGTATTTATCACAAACAACACACATGGGAGCACATTTAATTATATGGACTTAAATTGAAGGAATCGTGAATATAAAAAAATGACTATATATAAAAATGTAGAGGGAGATGTACTAACCTTGTGAAATTGATTAACCAAGGAATAATTAAGTGTTTAGAAGAGCAAGATGAAGAAAAACATTGCTTCCAATATCATCAACATTGGGAGGTGAATTACCATATAAGACTGGTTTTCCAAACGATTTTATCATAGATAAAATCAAGATTTGATAAATTCAACCCTTGATTTTATCAAATGAGGAAGAGGTTTGATAAAATCTCAATTCTCATGTTACATAGTTTAGGATTGTCATTTGAGTTCGAATATGCATACAAACATAACGATATGCCACAAATATAGACCTTTAAAGAGAAATATGTCTAGATTGAGTGATTCTTCTTTTTTTTTCCCTTGCCAGATTACCGACTTTGAGAGCGTTTCTTTAGGGACACCTTCTGTGATTTTGAGAAGAAACCAACTGGGAATAATTTTCTAGTACCTAATCAGTGTGTAAAAAAATGAATGGCATATGCAACAACAAATTGGAGTGTTGTCATAATGAGCAAAAACAAAGAACAAAAGAAACAATATACGTACGATCAAACATCTTTTGGTCCAATACAGATGCCTCGTGTGTCTTTGTTGCATCTCTTCCTCTTTACTTGCTCTCAATTTCAGTATGTTTTGTATTGACAGGCAATTACATGATTGTTGCCTCTAGCGTCTAGGAAATAAATTAACACAGTTGGTGTGGGAGAGTTGTTCCCTTATAAAACCCATGAATCATTGATATTAAACTTTAACAGATTTTTGAATTTGAATTTAATTGTTTGAAGGTAACATAAGTTGCTTCTAGATATGATTGGAGTGATTTTCGCATTTCCATCTAAATTGGGACAATTATACATACACATAGGTGAGATCTCCTACAAAGAAGCCAATCTTCATTTTATATGGAACTATTAATCAACGGGATTGAGCAAGATTTATCAATACTTCCTTTCAAAAATATTTTCAAGAAGATCAAATATTATAGGATTATAAGGCTGTAAACATTTTTTAAATCTACATTACCTATCCAATCAATAGGTGCCAAGTGTCGCATCCACAACTCTCCTCGTGAAAAAATGAATGGCATATGCAACAACAAATTGGAGTGTTGTCATAATGAGCAAAAACAAAGAACAAAAGAAACAATATACGTACCATCAAACATCTTTTGATCCAATACAGATGTCTCGTGTGTCTTTGTTGCATCTCTTCCTCTTTACTTGCTCTCAATTTCAGTATGTTTTGTATTGACAGGCAATTACATGATTGTTGCCTCTGGCGTCTAGGAAATAAATTAACACAGCTGGTGTGGGAGAGTTGTTCCCTTATAAAACCCATGAATCATTGATATTAAACTTTAACAGATTTTTGAATTTGAATTTAATTGTTTGAAGGTAACATAAGTTGCTTCTAGATATGATTGGAGTGATTTTCGCATTTCCATCTAAATTGGGACAATTATACATACACATCGGTGAGATCTCCTACAAAGAAGCCAATCTTCATTTTATATGGAACTATTAATCAACGGGGATTGAGCAAGATTTATCAATATTTCCTTTCAAAAATATTTTCCAGAAGATCGAATATTATAGGATTATAAGGCTGTAAACATTTTTTAAATCTACAATACCTATCCAATCAATAGGTGCCAAGTGTCACATCCACAACTCTCCTCATGATTACACCACCGATTCAAAATCCCAATACAATACCAACTTCCAAGAGTTCCAAATTATCACTAAGATATCCCTAACTATAGAAAAAATTGAAAACTACAAGATTTTAAAAAACATAACTTAAATATCACACTTCTTACGATTTTAGCAGCAAATTATTAATTAAAACAACAGAATTAAATCTAATTCACAATCTCATTCTTTATGTAAGACTTAATCATCTTCAATTTTGAAAACCTTTTTCTTTGAAAAGAACTGAAATAGAAATAGTAAATTATGTATGTACAATCTTTTATTGTATTTTTAAAATGGATAAATAAAAGGGGCCCCAAATTTTGCAAATTTTTTTGAAACCTAAAGCGTTGGCACCTTGAGCTTTAAGTTAGGACCGACACTGCTCATAGTAGTTGTGGAGTCCCACACACCAGATCATTCTAGACTATCTTCTTACTCTTTCAATTTATTTCTCTTTGCACGCACCCTCCTGCCTCCCACTAGTAGGGATGTAAGCAGTTCGGTTCGATCTTTTTTTTTTTTCTTTCTTTCCGAAAAATAAACCGAACAGACTTAATCGTTTTTTAGTTATTAGGTACCGAAACGAACCAATTCTACAAACAAACCGCACCGAATCGCATTGTATTTAGAATAAAACCAGTGTAGTCTTTAGAATAAACACAACAAGTGAATGTAGTTTTAGCAAAAATGTTCTCAATGAATGGATGATTATGACAGCTAGAGTTTTCAATATGGTATTTTTGACGGTATTTTTGTTATTTATTCACTAGTCATTGTACCATTTAACGAAAACAACACTTACTTTTAATTACGGTGAAAATACGGTATTTTTAATAGAAACTCAGTTTAAGTGATTAACCCAAAAAAGCTACTGTTCAAAAAAATAAGATTCCCTAATGCTGGGTTAGGGAAATTAATTGGGTCATGAAATAAACAGAGGCGCTAATTCCGCGGGGTAATTTAGATATCTCGCCACGTAAACTTCGGTCAGTATCGGTTTCAAATGTTTTTGAACTGCTTCTGAACCGGAAAACCAATGTTTCCCTTAACCCAAACCGCCCAGACCAATCAAATGTAAGAAACCGGTCAAACCATGTCGGTTTATTTCGGTAAATGCGGTTTGAACGGTATAGTCGGTATTCTTTACATCCCCAAAAATGATTCACGTACACCAAGACGCGTACACCACATGCACACCAGCACATCTCTACCGTCCAAAAGCTTTTTTCGACGTTTCAGATTTGAAATGAATTCTTACTGGTAAGAGTCCGGTAAGAATTCATTTCAAATCCGGACCATCGATTCCTGAAATGGACGATCGGGATGTGCTGATGTGCATTTGATGTGCGCGTATGTGATGTGCGGGTAGAATTGTTCTTTACATCCCTGCCCACTGGGCATGCTCTCTCTGTCCCAATTTTGTGTCTAGCTCCGATGTTCGTGTCATTTTTGCTTGCTTGCTTGCATATACATCTTTGAACATATGATAATTTTTATAATTTTGAAAATTTTGTTAATAAAACTAATCTTTATACTATATATCTTTGAAAATCGATATTAAAATATATAAGAAATTGTAAACGGGAACAAACATCGAAAAATGAACAAACAAATTGGAGAAAAACTTGTATGCCAATCGATACCGCCACGTGGTACTTGTTGGCGCATCCGAGCCGTCAAAACATGTTTTGGACGATCCAGATTTAAGGGTGGTTTTTTTGTAAATTTTGGAGGCAAATTTATCCTAATAAATTTGGGCCGTCCAAAACATGTTTTTTCAATTTTGTTTGTTCATTTTTATCGAATGCGCCAATAAGTACCACGTGGCGGTGCTTTATCATACAAGTTTTTCTCAATTTTGGACGGCTCAAATGCCCAACAAGTACCACATGGCGGTACCTTATCCGCATACAAGTTTTTCTCAACAAATTGAGATCGGAAATCCCACGGGAACAGATGGGAATGAACCGACCATGTATCGATGAGCTTCAGGGACCCACTTTTGGGTCCCACACGGCCGATTCGAGCCGTTCATTCATCTCAAAATCAAATTCCGAGAGACCCACGCGGAGATCAAGTCGATCGGACGTCCCTAATTGCTCGATCCAAAATCACCTCATTTCGTTCCATAGCCCATTGGTACATAGTCGGTTCATTGCCATCCGTACGGTTAAAAGAGTTCAAATTGAGATGGATGGAGTATGAATTAATGTATATACGGACACACATGCATGCATGTATACGTTGTAGTGTAGAGAGGATCTTTATCTCTAACAGATCACGTGTAACGTCACTCTCACCCCCCACAACCAACCATTACTCTCTCTCTCTCTCTCTCTCTCTCTCTCTCTCTCTGCAGTGGTAGTTCCTTTTTTTCCCCCCTCTGAAAACCCAGTGGTAGTTGAAACTCTTAAAAACCCCGTGATCGATCAAAACGGAGAAACTTGAATGAGTAAAACTTTTGGTGCTGCCAAAACGGAACAAAATACGAAAATGTTGGCGTACAGGAAAAGTTTATCGAAAAAGTCGAGAAAAAGAGAAACTAACAGGTCAGATTTACAAACTAACAGTTCAGATTTACGTGATTATGAATCCGAACAGTTTGATTTCATTTTTCTAAACCTTTTCGGGAAAAACTTTTTCTGTATCCTTCACTCCACAACAAAATCAAGAAAGAGGTCAGGTACAGTACAAAATCAAGAAAGAGGTCAGGTACAGTACGAGAAAAAAATCTCATAAAATCACTCAGAAAGTGCATCCAACGGATGTACCGGATAAATTTCACCCGTTGGATACATTTTCCGGGTGATTTTAGGGATTCTTTTGAGATCCCAAACACTTTCACATCTGGAAGAAAACAGAGTTCAGTACTTTGAGCTGGATAAGATAACACCAGAGGAGAGAGAGTAAAATACAGTGAACTGTCATAATATCTGAGCGACGACGACGAGCTATCCTGACTGACACTTATCCACCGCTGCTGACGTCAGCAGACCTCGAAGTCACGACGCTGCTGCTGTTGTTGTTGTTGCCGCGTAATCTCCTCCTTCTGCCTTCGTAGCTCCATCACTTTCCGGTGAGAGTTGGAGTGCTGAGTCAACACAAACGTCGGGCTCGCCGCCGGCCTGTACTCCGGCACCAGCCTTCCCGACTTGTACCGCACGCCGCACGCGTTGCACAGCGTCTTCGGCCCCAACGGCCCCGCCCTCCACTGCGGTGTCTTCTCCGACAAGCAGTGCGTGCACCGACGCGCCGCCGCCGCCTGCGAGTTTTCCGATGGCGACGGTGAGTATCGGTCCCCGATTTGTTCCGACGAACTCGACGATGTCTCGTTTCGCTTTGACTTTGACTTTCCGAGTATCGGATTTGTGGATTCTGGCGAGGAAGTCCAATGTTTGTTGATTGCTGCTGATTTGGGCCGTTTGGTGCGTGATCTGCCGTGAGATGAAGCGTCTGGTCGGAGATTCAGATTTGCGGGAAAGGAGTTTGACGGGAAATCAGAGAAGGAGTCGTCGACGAAATTGGACAGCCACTCCAGTTCGGCCACGTCATCACTCTAAGCAAATATCACCAGACAAAAATCAATTTAGGCAATAATCGAACCTTCTCCGGACTTGGGGTTGCTGCTGTACACCGCAGCAGGTGTTATGCACATTAAGGCCGTCTGTTACTCAGATGGACGGCTCAAATTTCACTTCAAATCTCAGATCCGAACCATTTGTTGTTGTGCGTGCAAAATGAAATCTGAACCATCCATCCGAGTAACAGACGGCTCGGATGAGCACAAAACCTGCTGTGCACAGAGCTGCACAGCAGCAAAGCAACAACCCCATATCCTCCATATCGTATTTACTTGGAGAGAGAATTGAAAGTAGACATTAAAATTAGAAGTCCAAAACACCAATTAATACAGATAATTTTGGATACCATGCAAATGTATCATTTATTTTCCATGGTAACAAATCCTACCGATGAAATTGTGACCCATTATGGCATTGTGTGATCAAAAAATATGATCATCATAGTATTACTCGTTTGTGAATGGCTCGAAATTTTCAAGACGATAATTATATATGGAACGGAGAGTTTGATACTTGATAGGTTAATAAATACAGAAACAAGCACAGACGCAGTGTGGACGCAAGTGTAGCGCTTACTGGGACGCAGAGGTGTTCGGTGAAATCAGCGGAGTAGTGGTTCGGATTTGGAGCAGTGCAGTAGGCGCCGGCAGCAGAGTAGGTGTTTTCGGACGAAAGGAGGTGTTGGTGGTTGTGGAGGGTGGTGTCGGTGGCAGTGAAATGTTCGACGTCGCTGGAGAAGTCAAGAAGGTCATCAATCGGAAAACAGTCCGCCGTCGCCGAAACTCCTCCGTACACATCCATCGATCTCAACTCAACTGATGTATACACTCCTCCTCCTACTATTTATTGATTACTTGCGGTTGGGTTTTACTAAGGGTTTGGAGAGTGGGTCTCTCTGGCTCTCACCTCTCCAACTAGAGAGAGAGAGAGAGAGGGAAGGGGTTAATGTTAGCTGGGGCTGGGCTTGATATATCTGCTGCTACGCCGCTAGAGAGAGAAGGCGTGATCACGTTACTCTCTCTCTCTCTCTCTCTCTCTCTCTCTCTAGTCTCTATGCTACAATGGATGGATTATTAGTTATTACTTATTACCCATCCGTTTCGTTTTATTAAATCTGTGGGCACTGACACGAGTCAAGTGCATGGTGGGTTTCATGCAATCAGACCGACAAATGGGCTCCCCACATGCATCTCTATCACTCTGCATTGCCAACTACGCAACAAAATAAATAAAAATGAAATACTAAATTGTTTTTATTCCTAATTTGGACTCACATTTTATTTTGGACAGTGCTACCCGTACAGAATGGGGGGACAGAAATTGCACAGATCGAGTTCAGGGATCCACTTTTGGGTCTCACACGAATGATCCGAACCGTTCATTATTCTTAGAACATTTTTTCGAAGGGGCCCACAAAATTTCTTCTCAATCGGACGGTTATAAGTGGTTCAATCAAAGCCCCACCGTTTCAATGGAAAAATCTTTCGATTGAAACGGTGGGGCATTGGTTGAACCACTTCTAACCGTCCGATTGAGCTGAAATTTTGTGGGCCCCTTTGGAAAAATGATTTAAGAATAATGAACGGTTCGGATCACTCGTGTGGAACCCAAAAGTGGGTCCCCGAACGCGATCTGTGCAATTTCTGTTCCCCCATTCTGTACCTGTAGGTTTATCGTTTTATTTTGGAGAGTGATTTACACATCCGTAAATTGTTATTCACACTTTCTTTTTTGTTTTTCCCAAAAGACAAAAAAAAGAAGTGTGGACGGTGTGAAAAATCAATTACTACCTTTATTTTAGCCTAACATTATGATATTATAAACACTTTTTTTAAAAATTTATTTACCTTTATTTTACCGATGTCTGATCAACCTAAATTTTCATGTGATATACATACTCGACGAGACGAACAAAATGAAAGATTAGGGTTAAACAATGGACCCAAAGACAGCCCTACACCGCATGTGTGTTGTGCAACCCAGACACGGCACACACCCCACTTCCGATTAATTTATACTTGGGTACTATAATTTCGCAAAATAAATGGGCTAGTTAGACGAAAATGAGAAATGAAATTTTAAGAGGGATGAGTTACAAAATATTAAATGAAGCCCGATTATTAAACGACCGGGCTTAAACATAAACAAATTTCGTTATTATTGAGTATGAGCCGAACCCGATGTATGTGCATCCATATTTGTAAGTGTTACTTATCATTGGGAAAATTATTGAACGCTTCTGCAGTAAATTCACATGGCGCTCCAAATGTAGTGTGATTTGTGTATTTTATGGGCCTTTGTAATTTGTATTTGTATTTTACCCGTGCGGGGCAATGCTCTAGAGCATCCCCATTTGGCTACTCAATTTAACTTTTAAGTTAAATTGAGTAGCCAAACCCCCCAAAACACCAAAAAATCAGCCTCTCTATTTTCTTTACCCAAATTGTTTTTGCTACAGTGCCTACTCAAATTTGAGTAGGCACTGTTCACGCACCAACTCATTTTTTATTGTTTTGCCGGTGGGGCTTGATGGGGACGGGGGACAGAGAGAGGAGGGGGGGCCATGAACAGTAGGCGGGCATGAACACGCGTCAAACACAAACCAATGGTAAAGGGGAAAAGTCCTCCATGCCTGACACAAACCAATGGTTATAACCAATGGAAAAGTCGTCCATTTGCCTAACCAATGGGTATTGGGGATTTTTTTTTTTTATAGATTTGAGGGGAATAGTTTAATATAGTAAAGTTTGGATAGAGAGTCTGATTTTTTGAGTTTTTGATAAAGTGGCTTGCTAAATTGTAAAAGGTGTTTTTTTTTTTTGTGGGTGATGAGGATGCTCTAAGACTGCCAAATTAACTCTCTTACCATTGGGTAACCAAAGAATAATGTGGCTATTGTCTTATAGTACAAGGAGTAGTCCTTAACTCGTGACGTGTTCTATATAATAATTGCATTTTTTTAAAACTTTGTGGTGGCGGTCGCCACCACTTGTCCCCCTTTGGCTTCATCCTTACGTGTTTTCACATTTTGATTGGGGCATGAGCGTATTAGAGTAAGCTAGCTAGTTCGAATTTTTGCCACCGACGAAATTTAAATAGGTGACATTCATCATTTATTGTGCTAAGAGCAAACACAACAGACGACTCAAATCTTCTCCTATCCCTATTTTACCGAAGTAAGCATAATAAATGGGCTGCAACATACGACTCAAACAGGTTAACAAAATACAAAAGTTTACAGTGGCTCCCCAAATCCCACTCCATTTGGGGAGGCGCACTGTTCACTCCCTACCTTTTTATTCTCTCTCTCTCTCTCTCTCTCTCTCTCTCTCCCTCCCTCTGTCGTACTTTTCTTTTTACTTTTCTCTTTTTATTCTCTCTCTCTTGTGTCTCTCTCCTACTTTTCCCACATATATCATATTTTATTAAAATAGGGAAAATAATAGAGATGATTATTTATAATTAAATTATTGGATTTTTGAAATGATAAAATAAATTAATTCATTACTTAAAAAAAAATTTTAAAGTGGGAGACTATTGGAGATCCTCTAATTGGGTGTTAGTTTATAGCATCCACGTCTCACTTCCCCAAAAACCATTCTAAGCAAAATTAGGATAAAAAAAGAAAATTGATACGGAGTATCAATTTTCATAAATTTTGTTTTTTTTCTTAAATTAAACGGACAGGAGAGAGAGTGCCAGCTGGAGGCAGGTGTCAACGAAGGAGGACAACTTTAAGGGGGTGAGATAACGACTGATCACAACTTTAGTACTGGACTGGAGAAAAAGAATGGAAAACAACTTTCTTCAATTCAATTGGGCATAAAGTTCGTAAAAGTACAGTTTAGTACAGTTACTTTTTCTCATGTAAAGTGCCTGCTGTAGTAATAACGACCCCATCGATGAGTAGGTGTAGGAGTACACTAAACGATCAAAACGGGAGCAAGGACCTACCCCGGCCCTATTATTTGATCTGAATCATTCATTTTATTCGTCTCGTCGAGCATGTTGTTCATGCCAAAATTCAGGATAATCGGATATTGGTAACTACTTGATCGGTGACCATTTAGTTTTTAGTTTTG
Organism: Vaccinium myrtillus; assembly: GCA_016920895.1. Taxonomy (NCBI): domain Eukaryota; kingdom Viridiplantae; phylum Streptophyta; class Magnoliopsida; order Ericales; family Ericaceae; genus Vaccinium; species Vaccinium myrtillus. Next base: position 13,851,923 of record CM029276.1, read on the forward strand.
TAGAAAAAAATCACCTAAAACAGTTACTTTAGTTTTGTCGTTTTCAAGAAAAATGATCACCGGTCAAGTAGTTATCAATAACAACGGGACCCGGGATGGACCCCAAACCGGCCGCGAAGCACGCGTACTGTGAAATGTCACATCACATGCCCTGCTCCCTGCACAACACATGCCCCACTCCCGTTCAAAACCGTTCAATTACGTATTTTAAAATGTTATTCTATGGGTTGTTTGAAAAAATCATCTCATTTGGATGACGACAAGGGTTTGTTCAATTTATTTAACTTTTATCCTGTAAATTTGGGGATTAAGATTGTTCAAGCTCTTATGGATATCTGAATAGGTTGATTTTTTACACAAAAAAACTGTTAATGTGCATTGTTGAAAATGAGTAGAAATGATGCCGCAGAGGATTGTTAGAGTGGGTTTTTTTTTTTAGCAAAGGATTGTTAAAGTGTTGACAGAAATGTGGATAAGTAAAATGAAAAATGTGCAACCGTTCACTAGTATTTTTTACTCAAAATTTACCTAGTTTGATGCACTTGCTCTAAAAAGGCACTAGCCGCACTACGCTAACAACTGGATGAACTAATGGAACACTTACCAATATCCAATTGAGTTGATTTTTTTTTTCAGGGTATCAGTAAATATTATTTTTACAAATATGAACAACTCTAATTATCTATGTGGGACCCCGAGTGAGCCTGAAACAGATGATCTGTAGAAAATCTACACATAGCAAGGTCATTTTTTACTTTGTTATGTCTCAAAATGTTCGTCCATTTTGAAAATTGAAGGAACAAACCCACTATCTTATTTTTTTTTTTTTTGCAATTTTCTCTTTAGAATTGATGTGACAATTCTAACTTAGTAATTAAATTGGGGGCATTTTTTGGAAGGGGAGTGATTTCTACACCCCCAAATTGTTATCCACACCCCCTTTTTTGTCTTTTAGTGAAATTTTTATGTGTAAAAATTTCACTAAAAGACAAAAAAAAAAGGTGTGGATAACAATTTGGGGAGTGTGAATATCAATTACCTTTTGGAAAATTAAGTTTGTGAAGAGTAATGATTATGCTCTCTTCATAAGTTGGATTCCCAAGAATGGTCAAACAATTAAATTGGGACAGATGGAGCACATTTGATTGTCGAATTATATTTTGGAGGGATTAGATAAGGTGAAATTAAGGAAGGAGATAGATGGAGCAGGTGGGGTCAATGGCATGATAGATAGGATTATATTGTCACGTCCTCGATTTTCAACATAAATAAATAAACATTTCTCGATTTTTTACTTACGATAGATTTATTTTTTACGTAGTCGTTATAATGCTCGTCTTACCGCATATAGTTTTCTAGTCATTAATTAGATGATTGGCTTTCGAAAAAGTTAGTCGTAGTTCCTAAAAACATATTTTCGATAATACGTGGTCGTTATGATGACCATCTAGTAATTCGACTTACTCCCTCCGTCCCATTTTAAATGTTCCCTACGTAAAGTCGTGTCATTTTGACTTTAAAAGAAAATGTATTTCTAAATTTTTTTTTCAAAATTTTTTACACCATTCAAAAGTACTTGTTGAGATCTTTTGAACAGTGCAAAAAAAATTTAAAAAGTAATTTTGAAAGTATTTTATTTTTTAAAGTCAAACTAGCCCGATTTCCCGTAGGGGACATTTAAATTGGAACGAAGGGAGTATCAATTTTATGTCGTTATATTGCCCGATCAATTTTTGGAAAAAATATGAAATTGATTAGTCGTTTTATAAATTGCATTGCTTTATGGAGGAATCACGAGACACGAGATTTTGAACTTACGAACTGAAATGTGACTACATAGCTATGAAGTACTAATTTTTCACTAACCTTAGACTGGTTTTCAAAAGAACCGCGTAGGAGAATTCATGGTTTTTTGTGACACGTTTTACGAGAAAAGTTACATTGATTCGAAACATGTTTTGCGAAAAAAGTTGCATATTCATGAAATGAGTTTTACAAGACATGTTGCATATTCATGGGACGTTTTACGAGAAATGACACAACACGGATAATATGGAAATGAGAATGAAATGATGAGAATGTTTTGCAGAAAGAATCAATAGAGATTTGATTGAATACGGGAGTGCCGCTTGAGCACCGGCCCATCTTCGCAGAGAGAACTTGGTGGTTAGGGTTAAGCATGTACAACAACATGGTGGACGGACATTGTATCATGTAGAGACGGCCCGTGATGACAAGAAGGCTGAGACCATGTTCGTGAGATGGCATGCAGAAGTTTGGCGACCGTCAGTTGAAAGAGACGTAAACGGACAATTACTTCGAGTGACTGGACTGTGGTCCGGTGGACTGAAAATAGTGCCTAAATGTTGTTAAATTTGAAGAAGAATGCTGAGACTGAAAGATCAAACGAGACACATAAATTTGCGTGCGAAATACTCTGATTTGAAATGACACCGACACTGTTTGCACTGGCACATACACATGCATATTTTCAAAATAGATACGGTTAACTGCTAAACTATCATTATTCTTTTCCTGCATAAAATAATGTTTTAGAATTGCTAGAATAAGGTTGAGGTAAAAGTTGGTGATTAAACGTCTTCGCTCGCGGTGTTGCACTTGTGTGACCCTAGCATAATACCACGAAGTTGTTTCTGCAACTTTGACGTATTATGCTAGATTTCTGAGACGAACAAGAAGCGTATTATAGCTTGGAGCACTATGCAGACGGGCATGCAGCCAAGATGGGAGGTGACCAGACCGAGGACTAGTAGTAGCCGCAGACCCCACCCTTCTAGAATAAATGTAATATATTGAGGAAAGAATTTTTGTAACAGACTTATGGTTACTTTTATTTAGTATTTGTAATAATAATGTTTTCCGAAATTTGAGGTGTTACAAGTAAGCTTCATTTCGAATTAGTGAAAATGTTTTCACATAGTATGATCAAAGAAAGGTTTTTATCACGAGAAACGAGACTTCGAACTTATGTACCAAAATGTATTTTTGAAATATGGATCATGCCGTTCACACGAGAAGTTTAGTGAAAGATTTATTTAACTGGAAAAGTTAGTGTAACACGTTTCACGAGGAAACAAGTTCATAATCTTAAAGTGTTGTCATTTGTTGTTACTAGTTTATTACGAGATTTTAAACTCCATTACATGAGACATGTTTTTACAACATGACACAGTCACTGGTTTATGAGAAATGACGAGAAATGAGATGAGAATGAAAATAAAAATGAATGAGTATGGATTTGAATGGATACGGTAGTGCAGCTTGAGCGCCGCCTCATCTTCACGGAGAGAACATGGTAGTTAGGGCTAAGCGTGTTGGGATCCACCCCGTGTGGGCCGGATGGGCTTAGGCCCAAGGTTTGCTAGGGTTTCCTTAGAATTACCCTAGGGTTATATATACTCTTGTTGTCTCTTTTATTTTGTGAGTGTGGTAGTACAATGTGAGCGAGACAGGCTGAGAGTGTGAGAGGGGGAGCCGGTTGTGGCCTCCCCCCACCGGAGTGGGAGCCGGTTATTGCACCCCGGAGAGGTTTTTCAACTTGTATATTGTGTGAATATATTCAAGGGAGTTTTCCTCAGATTTTCTTGTGTGTATTTGAGTGCGTGCGTGACCCGAAAATCACAACAAAGCGTGCACAACAGCATGGTGTACGAACCTTGTATCATGCCGAGGCAGTCTGTGATGACAAGACGGTCGGGACCATGTTCTTGTAAGTGCGATCGGAAGTTTGGCTACCGTCAGTTGAAAGAGACGTAAACGGACCAATACTTCGAGTCATGGCCTGTTGACTCGGTGGTCGAAAACAATGTCCATAGAGTGGAGTAAACTGGCCTGTGACACGGTGGTCGGAACAATGCCCAAACCTAGATCATATTTGAAGAAGAACTCTGACACTGGAAGATAATACGGGACACAAAATGATACATGTGATACACCCCGATGCATTGACACTGACATGTGCATTTCATATTGATTTTTGTTAAACTATTGTTATTCTTTACCATTAGAATCTTTTAAAATTGTTAAGCGTAAGGATACGTGGTAGTGGTTTCTGCTGAGCGTTATCGCTCACAGTGTTGCTTTGCGACTCTGACGTATTATGCTAGGTTTTACAGACGAACAGAAGGAGTTCTATAGCATGGGAGCTTATGGAGTTGGGTTGGACACCGTCGGGGCTGCCGGCCATGCCGATGAATAGAGACAACCCTAGCTTATCTAGTGGAGAATAAATGTACTGGAAAGGAGATTTATGTAATTCCTATGGTGGAACATCTGTTGTAAGACTTTTTATTCATTTAATAAAATGAATAAACGTACCCAAAATTAGGGGCGTTGCAGTATCGTTTTAAACGTACCCAAGATTCACCTACCTCCCCTGAGGTTTCTGACAATTACAGGGACCTCCCCTAAGGTTTCTGAAATTCCACTGACCTCCCCTACTTTTGAAAATAAATGTCACATACCTCCCCTCCGTTAACTTCCGTTAGAAAAGCTAACGGAAAACGCTGATGTCAGCGCCACCTCACTCTCCTCTTTTTATTTTAAATCTTAAAATGTTTATAACTTTTGTTTTATATATTCACTTTTTATGAAATTTATATATTTAAAATCTACTCGAAAAGATCTATAAAATGAGATCCATATTCAATGTGAAATTATGAAAAAATAAAATCTTATTTTTTCAATGTGAATTTTAATTATAATGTTACATAATTTAAATTATTTTTAAAGTGTAAGTCAAAATTTTACGCAAAAATTGTAATACCTCCGTTCCAAATTGTTTGCCCCTTTTGGGAATGCATGCATTTTACACACAAAAAATAATTTACAAGCATTAATTTTTTTCAACAAACTTTATACCAATTTAAAGATCTTATTGAGAAGAAAAAATTGGTGTAATTCTTTTTCAAAAAAAGTTCTCATAGACACGTTATTTTTTTAGTGTAAAATGCACGCACTCCCAAAATGGGGGTAAACAATTTGGAACAGAGGGAGTACGGAACATCATAAAATCTTCTTCTTTAACAATTTTGTTTTTTCCAAATATATTCTTAATTAAATGAACATGGTAAATTTGTAAGTCCATTTTTCTATTTAATGGTGACTTTGTCGCAATAAAATTTTAAATTTTCAATGCAAATTTTAATTATATTGTCTTTTTTTTTTTTTGCCATTCGATATTCATCAATAGAGTTAGCTGTTAGATGTTAGTAAACTACAAGGGTTGACCTCCTCTCCATAGGAGTCGAGCTCAGAACCTTACAAAAAAAGTTGTAAGAATTTTGAGGTTTAAAGTTTTGAGTTAAACATTGAAAAATTTAAATTATGTAGCATGATAATTCACATTGAAAATTAAGATTTTATTTTTTCATAATTTCACATTGAATATGGATCTCATTGTATAGATCTTTTCGAGTAGATTTTAAATATATAAATTTCATAAAAAATGAATATATAAAACAAAAGTTATAAACATTTTAAGATTTAAAATAAAAAGAGGAGAGTGAGGTGGCGCTGACATCAGCGTTTTCCTTTAGCTTTTCTAACGGAAGTTAACAGAGGGGAGGTATGTGACATTTATTTTCAAAAGTAGGGGAGATCAGTGAAATTTCAGAAACCTTAGGGGAGGTCCCTGTAATTGTCAGAAACCTCAGGGGAGGTAGGTAAAATTTACCCTTTTATAATTTTTTGAAAGATCTCTTAAAGATGTAGGGAGCCTAATATTGAGAGTTTGTTTCGGGATCCTGGCTAAAATGTCTTATGACTTAATAGTAAATAGACAACCAAAATAGGGATCGAACTTGAACAACCCAAACATCAAGACTGGCCTTAGTTCTTATCAAGTCTGCCCTTAATCCCCCATTAAACAAACGTTGAACTAAAGAAATAGGGGTAACATGTGAGTCCATCCCCAACTCCACCCCTATCCTGAAATCAAACATACCCAAAGACTAATCCTATTATTTTATGTACGGTGTTTGGTGTTGAACAATACATGCATTATTGAAGCACGTGAGGGGGTGGGAGCATTATGATCCCAATGCAAACAGCATGGCACGTGCACGACCCCCATGTGCTCTGGGCTTACTAATTAAACCTAATACAGTAATAATCCTACTGCGATTGTTAAAGGTTATCTAAAAATTTAAGCTCCATTGAAATTTGAAAAGGGAGAAGAAAATGCTTAATTATACTTCAATTATATTGTTGACAACCAATCTTTCAGCTAACATTGGTGAGCTCGGCTCGGCCGTCCGATCAGCGATCGATGGTCCGAATCATTTTACATTTTAAATAAACATTTTACATATAACTTAAGCCCCATTTATTCGGACCGTCGATCGCTGAGCTCACTACACCCTGTAGTGAGTTCGGCTCACTACAGGCCCCCATTCCTGTATTGTAGCAACTGATTAGATAACATGTTACTATGAAATCAGCTCAATAATTAACTTTTGTCCTGTCCATTTATTAAGTATATGGTAGGAGAAGAATTTGGGTCCCGAGCAGATATGGTACACGCAAAGCCAAACGAGCATCTTGGCTGTCTAAAAGTGTTTTGTACAATCCAGATTTCTCCCATCTCGGCCATGTTTCTCGCATTAAAATCTAGACCGTCCAAAACATTATTGGATGGTCAAGATGCGCGCTACATACCGCCACGTGGTATTCAGTCGGTATCCAAATTTTCTCCTATGGTAGAGTGTATTTAACCTATACCCGTTACACTAGTTACAAAAGTAGGTTAAACTACATGTCAAAATGCATAACGAGTCCCAACTTTGTGGGTTAGGTGTTGATTGATGGTAGAATTAGTTCAAATCGTGTAGTTAGTGAATGTAAGACTCGATGATACAAGTAGAAGTAGAAGTGTAGAACCCTACTTGTGGGACCACTTGAAAGGATTTTAATTCACTAATCCTCTTGCTTCATTTTGTTTTTTTTTTTCCTTCGCCTAAGCGGATATCGATTGATTTCAGAATTCTAAAATGAATGACCGAACGGTCCTCGAGTAGTTTCGAAATTCGAAATGTTTGACCTTCGTAGAATTTGACTTACTTCCTCCATACCTAGTGGGTATGATAGATAAAAACCAAGAGAAACCCTAGTAGGCATTTTTTTAATAAAATGATTGCAAAAAGTCAAATAGTGATTTGCTCGAACCAAACGAGTCATGGGATCATTAATCTATGACTTAAATTTCCGGACTTTCCTTCATCTCCAAAATAAAATAATAAATGAGGACTTTTAATCTTGTTAATTAATTTAGAACTGATCTTGAGCTGGCACAAATATTAAAATCCTATAGGAAGAGTATCTCTCCAGTTTTGCGAAATAACTTCATTGGTCCAATTTTCCTTTTTTTTATTTTTTTATTTTAGCGTCTCACAGGCTCAGTTAATGATCGAAATTATTTATTTTTCACGCGGATATTTCACCATATTAAACTTACGCTAATGGAATATCTTAAGTAAACGATATCACAACAGGAACATTAATAACAGGAACAACGGACTCTGATATAGTGTGTTAATTTGTTTTATGACCGATGTCCAATCAACGTGATTTTTGATAAATATGTTTTCAAAATATATTAATTGACCGATGTCCAATCAACGTAATTATTGATATGCTTAACATTTTGACAAACTCCACATGATCAAGTACTATCATTCATCAAATTGGGTCCATATTTGGGGGAAAAAAAAATCTTTCAATTATTTTCCAAATCCTCTTCCAATAGTGTAAGTCCCACATTCGCACAAATATATTTTTCTTCGTGTTATGGCGCAAATTCGATCGAGTTGAGAAAATAAAATTCCCCATAATTTGAAAAGTATTAAATGATTTACAGTTTACCTACTCTGTTGTTTGGATTTTGCTAATAAACTTGTAAGAGCAATACATATTTAATAGAGTAAATTATAGGCTAAAATAAATGAAAAAAAAATCCAAACATAATTTAAATTACTTGACAGCTATTAGGAAATTGGTATTTGATCCCTCCTCCATGAGTCTTGAAATTCTTTAATGATACGCTCGAGCCATACAAGGGAAGAAGCACGTGAGCCCGTACAATTATAGACAGTGCACGTGCACCCTTTGGAAACTCACATGCCTGCACATTCATGCTACAGTCTTGGGTTTTTAGTACATTGCTCAATTTTATTTTATTTTTCTTGAGTCTATTGCTCAATTCAATTAACTGCGAACCAAGGACGGAGTCATAATTTTACTTTTGTGGTGTTAAATATATAAAGATGATTGTCATATGTACGTACAAGGCTCTAAAACTCGCTAGGCGCTCCCAAGGCGACTGGGCACCTTCTAGCTTTCGAGGCCGAGTACTCGGCGCCTAATCGGGCTAGTCGGCGAGGGGCGTTCTAGCGCTAGGTGGTGAGTACTCGGCTTTCTAAACCTTCTTTTAGAATACTATGTACATACAGTACCAGGAAAGAGTAGTTCCTGATCGAGCTTGTGTAGATAAATATTGCTTGGTAGGGCCGATAGTAGTACACCGTGTGGAACGAAGTAGGGGCCCTTCTTATGTAATCTATCTACTAAAGTGAAGCTTATTGGATTGCGACACTCTCTTCATGTTGTTAAAAGTATGGATGTTAAAATCGGCATTAGAACTTCCGTTGAAGTCGTTGAAATGTAAGTGTACGTATGGTATCTTGTCACCTCCGCCAGGGAATATCACATCACATCACACAATTTATAGAGGACTCCACCGCAACTATGTCAGGACCGAAGTTAAGATCCCACCACATGTAAGTGGTGTTAGGACTTAGGAGTATAATTTGAGAGCAAAAATAGTAGGCCGGATGACCTTATCCCCCTCCCCCTCATTTGGCCTAATCCGCCCTAGGTTGGATTATTTATTCCTAGCCCAAAAGTCGTTCCATAAATAAAGAGGCCGGATGACCCCTCCCTAATCCGGGCCAATCAACCCCATACCGTCTAATTTTAACACTCTCCCTTTTTAACTACAAAACAAACCAAGAAAGATCACTTGTAAACTTGCAAAATTACAAATCTAGTTTTAATTGGTTAGATAGCTAATTTATCTTTTCCTGTTTTCGGCAACAACGAAAAAAAAGAGGGGAAAAGAAAACAAAACAGGGAAGATAGAGAGGCTAAGGTACTAATATAATTGGACAAACAAAAAAAAAAAAAAAAATTGATAGAAACATCAGGTTAAGCTACCTGTTCAAATTTGAAAATAGGACCATCTTTAAACCTAATTGGACAAACTGTCTTGTATTTTCTCATTTTCAATCGCTAACCCAATACAGTGAAAAATACAAAAAAAAAAGAAAAACACAAGAAAGATCAATATTTTCATACCTAAAAATGAAGTACAGTGTCCCCCTAATTTTAAATGGAATTGCACAGTAGTATTGCATCTGCTATAAGACAGTGCAAAGACGCATGATATTTTCCGGTGCGATCGATAGACAAAACCAAACAAAATTGGTTAATAAAGCAAGAAAAAAGGCGAACCCCTTCAATGCACACAATTGTGGTTCGATGAGTATTGCAACTCCCACCACTCTTTAAATTTCCATTGTCCATTAAGAAACAGCAACCGCGTTTCTCCCATGTAGAAACCTAATCCTCATTTTGACTTTCATCTTTGACAAGCTTAATCATATCATCAATCCGGAGAATTGTTATAGCTGCTTCGGTCGCAAACTGGCGGAAACAAAAAAAAAAAAAAATACAAGAAAAAGAAAACCTTGATCAAACACTAAAACTGCTTCAAATCCAGGTTAGGAAATTAGTACCAATACATGAACACATGGATAAATACACAACTTCTACCTGTATTATCTTCACTTTGCTCATCGCTGGCTCAATGACTCCAGCTTCTAGATTGTTACGGACAGTTCCCTTCAAAAGATCTAGTCCCATGCTGTTACAATGTAAGAAAAGCCGAACCATTAATAATTCACGCACATTGGATTGTCGTCCTCCGTGAGTATGTAAACTTGCTTTTATTCAACCATAATCTAGAACTTTCCAGCATTTTCAGTCTAACAGGGTGTAGTACACTGCATGACGTCTTACAAGAATCTGTACTCCATAGCTTCAGCTGTTGGTGCAACTGCTTATGTCTTACCGTTCTACAAATTGCTTACTTGAAACAAATAAAACTATGCACGGGACATCATTTTAGAATAACAAACACGTCTACAGGCGTCACAGTGTCTCGGATTTCTTATATATCCTTTTAGTGGGACAGGCTAGGGACATGCTAAGAAATACAATATCTAAAAGTTCGGAAAATTGATATCGATGCTTGGGCATCAATATTTATTCAGTGGTTGGTTTATATCTTCATGTGGTTTTTATCCTATTTTGACTGAAATAGCTTCTTTTTAAAAAAAAATTCAATACAAGAAATATTATACGTATCAAATATTTATACTTTCATTACTCAACGTGTCCCCAAGAGGAGTCCTAATTTTTCGGAAAAATGACATCTGTGTCTATCACATGTCTCTATCGGTGCTTCTTAGGAGATACGAAGCAAAAGAATACCTCGACAGATGCTTCTTATCTGCCTTGGTTTGGGCAGTGTGGTGGTAAGCTCGCAGTTTGGCAACTAATTCAGTCGCATCCTTGGCAGCATTGACAGCGAGAACCTGCACCAGTTGAATGTAAATTGTGAATACTTGAAAATTTAAGAAATCAGGGAGGGGTTCAAACAAAAATATTATACTCTGTAATCAACTCATCACATCTTTCGGACCTTTGGTATGATTAACAAAGATTCAGCAAATTCTGCAATTGCCAGCTGCTCCCGAGATCCTAATGTAGTGGCAAGATACTCCAAATAGACGGATAAGGCAGCCTCAACTGCACCTCCTCCTGCAACCACCTAGTTTGCCACAATGCATGATCATCAAAATGGACAGTTCGGGAACTATAAATCTTGCCATAACTACTTCCCACTTTCTGGTACTCCAGTTAGAAAACCACGTGAGAGTGCATTGGGCCAATGGGAGGGGATTTCAAATCAGGAAATCTTCCAACTAATAAGGACCACAAAAATAAGATGCAGCGAGTACCACTCCAATAAGAAGTATTATCAATCAATAAGCGCAGACATATACACAATTGAAAGCAGGCTGGTAAAACATGACCAAAAAGAACTTAGAGGCCAAATTTATCCTTGATTACTGGCATCTCAAATCCCCTTCCGAGCAATGCAATGACATATCCAACGGATCACAACTTTCAAAATACAAAATTTGAGATAAAAGTGGAGTTTAAACGAGGATCATGAAGACACAGTATGCAATCAGTAAGGCTCACCGTATTGGATTCCAGGGTCCTCTTGACAATGCACAAAGCATCATGCAAAGCTCTATCCATCTCATCAAGCATATAGTCATTTGCGCCCCTGAGTATTAATGAAACCTGGAGACAACATGCCAAGAATATCAGACAACTTAAACAACAAATATTTGACTAGCTGTAAAACCTTATCAATTTTCGGCAATGTTGTTACCAGAAAATTTATTTCTACCATAGTTGTTTCTTTCATTCTATCATAGTATTCTAGCTCGGCATCTCATGGAGCAGTTGAAAATTTCAACAATTTGAATGCAATAAATCACATACCGCACTTGAGTTTTTTGTCCCTTTTATCAGGATCACATCATCATCAGATATACGCTCTTCAACTACTTCATCTGCATGTCCAACAAGGGACGAATCGAATGTTTCGTCTCCTTCCATATCAGCAAATGTTGAAACCTACATACACGTAAACAATAAGAACAAGAGAACTTGGATAATTTGTCGCTTAATTGATTGTGGAAACAAGAAGTAACGGATGAGTAATGGTTAAGGGGTAACGATTTGCAAAGTCAGACAAAACTTGGAGTGGAACAACTTATCTTCCATGTCAATTGCTAGGTACTGTAGCAAACTACAACACATGAGTTAAGGGAAAATGAAGGTAGCTAGGAAGCAGAATAGAACATACTTGGTCCTCACTTTAGAAATCTATATTTCATCTAAAACTGATGGAGCAATCACAGAACTTAAATAACTTTTAGACCAAAAGTGCTCCAATGCGTGTGATTTGAATAAATTTCTTTACAAGTAATCAGGGGTGAGATAGGCAACAGGTAGTTGCTTCCAAGCAGGCCCAGACAGGTGAATTCAAAGCAGAAAAACCAAACTGGCTGGAAAAAACGGTTTGGTTTGGTTTCATACTGGTTGGGTCAGTTCGGTTCTATTTCTGAGACAAACTGAGTTTCGGTTCAGTTCCGAAGAACTGGGCCGAACGGAGCCGAACTGAACCAAATTATTTACATTCTATTTCTCTATTCATTCAATGTGGCCCTACTCTTCCACACAAAAAGGCATCACTGCAGTGAATTGTAAGATGTGGCTTCCCTCCCTCCCCCTGTTTGAACTGAATGCTCAAGCTCTCAACTTCAAAGGGATTTCTCTCTATGGATCTATCGTCGTTCATTTAAACTGATTTCTTGAAGCCCCAAACTACCAATTTGTCTCTCAATCTCTCCATCCCATTTCAAAGGGATCTAAAACTTCAACCTCAAAGAGATTTCACATTTTTGATCTGTTTCACTGGTGAGTGGTGATGTTTTCCTGCTGAAACTACAGGTTCTGTTTTGCTGCTGCTGTTTGGAATAGGTTTCTTGACTAACAGACAAAACGGCCGGGCCCGGAAAAATCGAATTGGCTCGGTCTCAGGAATAGATGCTTTGATGTCACTTTTCAACTTGAGAAACCGAAACCTTCGGTTCAGTTGTCAAATATCTCAAAAACCAGACGGACCAATTTCACATCTAGGTCAAGTTGTGAGGAAAACCTCCTCTCAAATGCGTATCTCTCCTGACAAAGCTTTAAGGTAAAATAGGGCTCAACTTGTAAATTTCGAGTGCACTCTTTAAGATGTTTATATGTTCCAATCCCCACGCCACCTTCATGGTTTAGTTGATGAATTAGGAGAAAAGAGAACAAAATGTAGCAATCAGAATTGAGGTAATCTCACATAATGGACGAATGGACGATGACTATCATCTCACTAGCCAGGCCATCGCAAAAGCCCTTTTAAGAGCATTTTAGGAATGTAGAGTTAGCATCAGCTTCTCTACTATACAAACCCACTAGCGTTTTACTTGTTCGATGCACGGGAAACGAAAAGTACATTAATGTGAATTTTTTTTCATGTTGTTCCGTGCATCAACGGGCACAATGCTAATAAGAAGAAAAATTAAAAAGAACAAAATCTCGTAACGAACTCGTAACAGTTCCAATCAGTTGTTACAGTTGTGAAAGTAGAAAAAAATAAAGTATAACCCTTTAAAATAGAAATATGGAAGGGAGTGGGGGAGAGAAAGTAGGGAAGTTAGAGATAGGGTGGGAGTCATGGGACACATGGAAGAGTAAGAGAGGAAAGAGGATTTGAGACTTTTTTTAAAAAACTCAATTCTAGAAAATTAGGATTTGGGATTTGGAGGCTTTTGAGGGCCCTAACTACATCGCTATATGGTATTGATAGATAGATAGATAGATAAAGCCATAGCCATTACTAGGGTTAGATTCCTAAGTCAATAGGCTATAGAAACAAATAATACTTGTTTGCAAACAGTGGCTATTATCAATAGCATTAAATGATAAGGCATCATCAAAACCTTATTTGAAAGATCCATACTTGTTTGCAAGCAGTGTCATATTAACTCGATATTCGTAATTGTTAGATGGATCATTCTGATCTATTTAGTACCTTCTACAAAAGGAACTGGACCACTTCAACCAGTTTGAGGGCACAGTTCTTCGAAGTCTTTGACATGCCTTGCCATGCACAAAACTTTGAAGGAGGCAGCATGATTCCATTACACCAACTCTTCTTTATTACAACCAAGATTACACCCAAGAGGAATTAACCTAGGTAATCCTGACTGATTTGGAGCAAGACAAATTTAAGATCTTCAGTAAAAATGAAAGCGGAGAATCATCCAAAACTCCATGATTTCCAGGAACTTCCACACAACAATTTGGTATGTTTATAGTTTACCTTTCTCTAAATGTGGTCATTGTTCATCCTCAAATTTCAGAAACTTAAAAAGCTTTCGCCCTCTAACCATTCTAATGTATAGCTAGTGCAAGAAATGCTAGGCAGCAAATCAAGCACAGAACCAGGGGACCCTCTCCAAACCCTGTCCCACCACAAAACTATATCCCCGGTCTTAAACAAAAGACACTTCTCTGGTTATATCAGTGTGACAGGGATATGGAGCCTGCCCTTTGCATCCCTGTACCGTTTTATATCGCTTAAAAATATCCACCACTCCAAACCTACCCTAACGGTTGGCCCCTAGACTGCCCCATCCCATGACTTGAGTTACAATTAGAAGAGAAGAGGATAATTGTAGTTGTTCCCTAGCCTATCCTCATTCCACAACTTAAGTAAAAACAAGGAGAAGATGATAAGGGGTTGAAACAAAAGGTCATGGGTTTGATTGGCCACAAACCTATATGCCTTAAAACCTAGATAGCAGATATTACTACAAAACATGATATTCTTAGGAGTACTAAGTTCATTTTACAAATGAATGAGTCACAATTGGATCGAGGAACACCACCCCACCACAGTCCCAAACCCTATCGGGTTTTCCTAATGTTTCTCAAATCCAAGTAACCCTACTAAATAGCTCCCAAACCCATCCTACTAGGGTCAGGGGACATACTGAGTCAAGCTTCATGCCATTCCTAGGCATACTTTTGTCAATGAATACTGCTACTTTTGGAATTGATTTCCCAAATACATATGATACAATTATTGCTTCAGACACCCAAACAAGAAACATACCACAGTTGCACCTGTTGCCTTGGCGACATGACGAAGATCCTCCTTCCGAACACGCCTCACAGCAATTGCACCAGCCTCCACAAAGTACTGAGACAGCATAAAAGGAAACAACATTTGAAACAAAATCCAATTCCAAAATAACAAAATTAGATGGAATTTGATAAGTTGACAAACTCCAGCATTTAAATACCCAATGGCCAATACTAGTGGAGAGCTAACTTGATCACACTTGGAATGCATTAAAATCTGTATCTACCTAGTAGGCACAACAAAACCTGGTATGGGTTGTGTATAGATACTGGCTTCTATCAGGCATCCTTTTATTTAACATGCAGAAAAAGAACTTCAAAAAACAGTCCTAATTCCCAAGTAGTTCCCACCAATGCTGTTTGTATATTTCTAAGCAGAATAATCAGAAGCTGAATCCCAAGGCAAACAGAATGGTCATCTAACCAAGTTAATATTACTCTTAGGCATATATGTCATTTGCTTAGTAGTCTTCTTATTATTGGGTGTGGGTTACTCAGCGCACAAACAACAAACACCAACAGACATAACACATGAGCTGCAATATATACAAAATGACTACCAATACACTTACAATAAGAGGTCCAACAACGTTCTGTGGTGGGCCAGAGGGCCTCACAGAAAAAGGCAATGAGCCGATAATAGAGGACTATGACAATCTCGCGTTCACACAACTAAAATTATAGTGGTATACATGAGGGCAAACTTGCCTTAAGGGCCATGTCATCGATCCCCTTTGTGGTCAAAACAACATTGGCTCCAGCCTTTAGAAGCTTCTCGATCCGTTCTTTCGTCATATCAGCTTCTCTGTAAAGATAAGTCCATTTAGTACTACTTACCACATTACCCATACATAGCCATAAGAAAAAATTTCATTTCTGTCTGCAGATGGCCTGTCCCACATTCTTAATATTTGTGGACTACCTAAGGGTACACCCAATATACATACATGCACTCTTTTTTTTCTCGAGGATACATCATAAAATATTGCTACTTGCACTTCTAAACATGCTAATGTACAATGTTGAACAGTGAGAGATCAGCGCATCAATGGACAACTAACTACCACCATTGTAAAATAATTTTACGACTCAAAAGCCTACAAAAACAGAGATTTTGTACAAATCACCTCTGACGAATCTTTTCAAGCTCCCGTGGATCAGTGACTAAAACCTGGATTCCCAACTGCATTTTTGTCTTCTGAAGGTTGAAGTCAAGACAGGCAATCCTTGCAGGGGAAACTCTAAGTGGCATTCCTTGGGCAGCGCGGCCTGTATTCAAAGCATAGCCATTCAACAGGTAGCTATCTTTCGCACTTTTTCCGTGGGCTTTGAGAATATTGATTCCCTAAAAATCAATAAGATCATCAGAACTTAAATTCCAGACCAAAAAGAGGCAGGAGTATTACTAATAAATTTTCATCTTGTTATCTTTACATTGAGACAATAGCTCAAATTCTTCTTACAATTGCACATGATATCCATACTACGAGCATGTTAAACAATATCTATATAACAAATCACAGTGGTTTTCAAATATACACATTTTCTCTACATAAATCAGGGCCCTTCATTCGTTCGACGGCTGAGATTAGCTTAGAATGGGGATGGTATCTCCAAAGATACCAAAAGAATATTCTTTCTTAACAATTCTCAACCCTTCATTCCACACAATCTAACTTTGATATGACAATTCAGTAAATACTTGCATTTTCAATGGCAATAGCAGAAGCAGGAGTCCCTCTACTCATTTGTTTGATTTGGAATCGAACAGGACACAATTATCAAAATTATTTCAAATTTTGAATCTCTCTCTTCCCCATTCTCTCTCTCCGACCTGAATCTCTCTGTGGTCTCTGCCTCTGCCGACATCTTCCTCTCCCCTTCACCCACGATCGATGCATCAGCGGTGATTTTCCAGCCTCTCTCTCTCTCTCTCTCTCTCTCTCTCTCACACACACACACACAAAATCTTCCGCACCAGTCCGTCCAAATATCAAAAAATCCTCTTGATAAATCTATCGATGGAGAATGGGGATGCACCAGTTCGACTCATCCTACGCTTCTCCCTCGGTGAAGTAATCGATAGCTACCCCTATTTCAGGCCTGACCACTGAACCACTGACCTTGGTCGATAAGGATGCACCAGTCGTTTCTCCTCCTACTGCCGCCAGAACCCCAAGTTTTGAGGTACATTTATGCTATCAAAAACTGTTTTACAATCCCTTCCCTCTCTTGTGTTGTCTTATTTCGTTAAAATGATGCTTACCCATAGGCTAGAGAATTTGGTTTTGATTCTTTTAAATAGTAGCTCATGAAGCTTCTTTAAATTTCTGTCAATTGGTCATGGACCTTAATGTTTCAGAAAAACATAGGTGCGTCACTTGGTGATTTCCAGGTATAAATAGTTTTTTTTTTTTTCCTTCCAATTTTTCTTCTCAATTTTCTGTCAACTGGATGAACCAATGTGAAATCGATTTTCGAGGGAGAAATCAGGTTGAATTTGTCGGATTGGCCAATATTTGGACAAGCACGTATGATGGTTTTCTATATTGAGATCGGGCTATTTTGAGAAGTGTCTTTAGGCACAAAAAAGTCACTAGGGTTGGGATCGTCCAATGTGAGTTGAACACCGTGTAACCAGTATGTTGCATATAGTTGGAATCTATAATTTTTCGCATGGTTGAAACAAAATTGAATACTGTGGGGGCATGCACTATAATGGAGTAGAATAGAAGAATTCTGGTTTAATGGAGTAGAATAGAAATTCTCTCTTTACAAAAATGTTATTTTTAATGGTAAATAGCAAAACGTAGTTCATCAAATTGAGTATAAATTACGTCGAAGTGCTGTGCCTTTAGGCACGGGCATTCGCTAGTTCAATGATAAAAAGAACCTTTCATGCAACAGCTAACCTTGATTGGATATTTGATTTCACCCCTTGCATTGGTCATCTTAACTGCTTGGACTGCTTCCACGACCTATATAGTAAAACAACACAGATTTGTTATTTTTATAAATTTAGAAAGTAATGAAAGCCCTTGAAGAAGGCAAGGACTTCACGACAAGGAACCCATAAGTCAAGGAGAAAAGAAAATCATGCTGCGTGAAAGACTGGAAATAATTTACAAATAACCACAGGGAATGAGAAAATGATATTCACTGTTATCCGTATTAGGATAGTAACCGGGTTTTAAAATGAAGAACCTTATGTTTAAGTAAAATAAGAAACAAAGATTTTAAGGTTCGTTAATATAAACTCCACCACTACAGAACTAGCATGAACTCCCCAAGGATAGCAAGTTCACACCCATAGCATTAGCATCAATTACAATTTTCCACGATTGGCGGCAGAAGAGCTAAAACTGAAAGAAACCTTCAGATCATTATCAGATATCATAAAAGTTAATACAAGACAATAAAATTTAATGTTGTCATACCAAAGATACACATTTTATATGAGAAACAGAATGGAAAAGGCGGTTGTATAAGGATACACTAAATATGATACAGTCTTGTCGTACGCATTATAAACTGTCCTATTTCTTACAATCCCTAGAAGAAAGAAATGTCACAGGACGAAAGATGGTTCTAAATAATAAGACAAAAGAGCGATAACTTATTGAACATGTTAAAAGACCCATATGGCATACCAAATTTGCAAAAAAGTCACTGTCATCAGCAATCAATTTTGAGGACATGCTTGTCTTGGCACAGTTCACGAGAGAATCTTTACCAAGCTTTTCCACCTGGAATAAGAACACGAGCAAACTGGCTAAGGATAACATAAACTGGTCATGCCGCAGTCCTCCACTACATTTCATCATACTGGCATAAAAATTCACAACATATCAAAATTGTGTCAAACTTGGGGATCTTCATAGGTCAAGAAAGAAAAATGAAAAGCTCAACTTTATGATTCCACATAACTTAAAAGTCTCCCCATTCTCCCCATTCATCTGTACTCTACTATAATAAGCGGACTCCATGTAGGTGAAGATCTCATTGATTTTGGGGATTCGTCTCTGCCACTTTGTATATAATGTCCAAAAGGTCCACACACACACACAAACTACCACACGCAACTCTTGCAGATTAAAGGACAATCATGGAAATCCATCCCACCACAATTCCATTCATGGTTCATATATTCAAAATATGTTTTCCAGTTCCAATATTCGAATTTTGCCTAAGCTCTTTCCCTTGAGCTTCCTTTGTGCATACTGCCGCCTAGACCACTATCCTAATTAATTAAAACCAGGTATCAACTGGCGTCCAACTGCCTATCCATATAACGGTATAAAGGCAAAGGAGACTGATAATCCCATACTTTGACATTTGGATACGATTAGGGATTAACAAAGGCGTTCTTAAATGTAAGTTGAGCTACCAGATATACTAGCATTTGGTATCGGGCAAGTGCCAATTCTTTGAAAAAGGTCGTATAACATTTATGCTCAGGTTCCAGTTGATGGAGCAGCATTGACACCTTTGGTAGTCAGCTAACACACTAAACCGTTAACATGGTACCTCTTCCCCCAAAAAGTGTCAACTGGAAAAATGAGGAAACTTTCAAAAGTGTCCCTATGTCTAATGCGGTTTGCGGAAAAAAGGTGAACTGGCAAACCTTTCAGGATGTCTAGTTGGGTTGCATATGCATGTTTGTCATTCTCCACGTAAGGCAAAAATTGTGAGTTTTACTTTTGCTTTACAATGGGTGAAGTGATTTTGTCGGTACAGTGCACAAAGATTGGGCCCATTTTGACAACTAGACTATATGTAATAGACCCTGAACAGATAAGTAGATTTAGATAATACTACAAAGAATTGCATCACAGTTCACTCTATGCGTATGCCCTATAAACCATATAATGCCAAGGGTTTTCACGAAAATTTATGAAACTAAAAGGAAAAGGCTAGAGCATTCAATTAGACATTTGAAAATACATTTTTTTTTTATCAAATCACCGAAGTTCAACTGAACTTGGATTACTACCTTCACAGCCAATTTCTCATCGACATATTTGCACGCTTCCCTCATTGCAAGCTGCCAAAACAAACAACGATTTAAGCTTATTATAGATTGATGGAAAGTCTAAGGCATGTTTTAGCTAATTAGATTGTGTTTAATGAAATCTAACCAAAAGCTACAACACACTCATATTCGTAATTTCACACATCTAAGTACTTCACTTGAATGTAACAAAAAATCTGATCATTGAATACTTACTCTATAACCGCTGATTATAGATGTTGGGTGGATCTTATTTCTCACCAAATCATTTGCTCTCTGCAGTAAAAACAATGAAATCGCATGACACAAAGCCTTTTCCAAACAACAGAAGGAGACAATTATCTGTAATATGAATACAAGATCAATTTACTAGCTCAATGTCACCTTAAGTAGCTCCGCAGCTATTATGACCACTGAAGTCGTCCCATCTCCAACTTCACGGTCTTGAAGCTCGGCCAACTCAACAAGTACCTATAAATTTCAGGTCAGAAACCTATACATATGAGAAAATCAAATAATTGGGGTATTTATTTTGAAGCAAAATCTTAAAATAAGGGGAATTGATCTTTTGTCTTTCTACCTTGGCAGCTGGATGCTCAACTTCTAACATCTTGAGTATTGTAGCGCCATCATTCGTTATTGTTACGTCGCCAATATCATCAACAAGCATCTGAAATACATAATCAACAAAGGAAGTGTCAGGGATATGATCCCGTCTTGTTATCAAAATTTCGAAACTTGTGTCATTGATGGCTACAAGTTTTTTTTTTATATAAAGTTCACTGTTAGGAGATATTTTTTCATTGATTCCCGCATTAATCAGCAAATTTAAGAATTATCGAATGATCCCACAGAAATCAGCACAATAAAATAAAATAAAAAGTTCGAAGGGGACTTGTACAGTTGTACACTTATCTGTAAACAGTACGTCCTGAAAGGAAAATAACAAGATACAAGATCCTTTTTTACTATACTTTCACATTCTCACAAATTCCCCAATTAACAATTTAACATTGCATTTTTTCATTTCTTGAGGTCAGTATAATATTTCTATCGCCTAAAAGATTAAAACAAGATTGAATTTACTCTTTCCTTCAGAGAAAATTAGCTCACAAGGTAAGTGGAATGGATTGTTATCTAAACATCTTATAAGATGCATGTGGCTCAATAGGTTCCTCCCCTTACCATGATGTTTTTATAAGCAGTTGAACAAATGACTAACTCAATTTTCACTTCAATTACCAGGGTAAAAGGGCGTTAACAGTTTAAGTATAAATTTAATTGCCCATATTGGTGATTCAGGATAGAAATGGCTGAACTAATACTAAAAGTCCGTGGTCTCGAACAAAACAAGAAAAAACAGACTAACAACAGACACTCTGAAACCGCTTACGCTGAGTCCTACATCAAAAAAATAAAGAAACACAAAGGTATGCTCTGATGTTCAGGTATGTAAAACATCCTAAATATAAAGTCAGGGAGAATAATGCTTGGATGTTCAGGAAAATCAGAGGGTGAATGACAAAGTGGTCCTCTGTCAGAGTCAGAGATAAGGGGGCTACTACAGGTGGAGAAGCATTTGAGACTCATCAATAGTCATTAAGAAGCCAAGTTGTAGTTGTCAAATGTTAATAATTCTCATGATAACTGCAAACAGGAATAATCATTAATAATGTTGTCCTCTCAAAAGAAATAATGATTAATATTCTTCTCTCCCTACCAAGATAGGAATTGACTGTTGACAATTCCACAAGACATAGTATTTCAGGCCAAGAGTACTAAAAGTAATTCAAAACTGTGCTTCCATCTTAAGGTTCTTTCACTGGATGCTACTTTCAAGTGTGGTTTCCAGCTATTCAAACAGAATTATATGACTCCTAATACCAATCATCCCACAGACCGATGCTGAAAATCAAGCATCTAAGGGGAGTTGCATTTCATTTGCAGTTCTGCAATATCTTGTGAATAAAAAACATCAAAACCCACAGTAGGAATACCACATACATCCACTGCACGCCACACAATGCTCCCGCATACAATCACGTACATCATTTTAAAGTTCCACAAAAGGATAATTATCTTCATTGGTTCCATATTTCAAAAAGATCACGTAAAAGGAGAATAGCAGCTCCCATTGCACAAACATAATGAATAGCAAGTTGAGTCTTGCAAACCAAGTAACCATAGCCTAGTGGTCGGTGAAATAATAAGCATATAATGCCAAACAAATTGGCATTTCAATACGTTTCACAGATGTAAAACATATTCACATTAACCACTGCCCTAATGGTTATGGCTAGCATTTTCCTAACAAGTTCCAGCCCTCACCCACCAAACAAGACAACTATAACAAAAACTAAGAACAAGTAGCAACAATCCCAAAGAAGAAAAGAAGAATACCTTGTCGAGCCCAACTGGACCAAGTGACGACTTGACAATATTCGCGACTGCTTGACACGCCGTCACTGCCCATTACCACATACACCCAGATCAAGTCAAATCGCTTAAACCACCTAGATGCATGCGCAAACGAATAGATAGATATAGAGAGAGGGTGAATACCGTTTTGGGCGCGGACGTCCTGACCGGACTGGCGTTCACCCATGATATCGAGAGTTTGTCCTGAAACCGCCATTTTCTTGCTAATTCACGGAGAAACTGGAGGTGAAGTGTTTGTAGAAATGTCTAGTGAAGATTTGAAAGAGCAGAAGTGTAGAAACCCTAGATCGGCTGTCAGAGTTAAGAGTGGAGAGAGAGAGTGTATGGATCCGAAGAAAAAGTGCACACTCTAGATTCTTTCAGAGAGAGACGGTAGAGGGTTTTGAACTAGGGTTTTGGTTGGGGAAATTACACTTCAGTGGAAAGTGGGTCAAAATATTACTCTCCTACGTAAATGACACATATTTTCGAAATCTCGCCCTGTTTGATAACCCGACTAATAAAAATGGGATTCCTAAGGTGACGAAATTTATGATAAAATTCACAATAATAAAGGATTGTCAATATCCCTCTAATTCCAAAACCATGTATGTTTTCAATAGTATTATACTTTGGGATTGGATTATTAGTCATGACCTCATGTGTGTTCGCATATGATGGGATTAGAAAACTAAAATTGTCAATTTTGCCCTTGACTATATCCTTGTGTATGAAACTCTTACAAATCAATAAGGCTAGGTTTGGCTTGATAAGCCGTGTGGATTATTTGTTTGTTTTTATTCATTTTTTATTTTGTTTTTTTCATCACATTTTTGCTTTTTGATTAGTCCTCTTGGGATTGGATTACGAATACCAACTCCCAGGGGTATTACGAATCCTCCTAATGCCTCACTGCTAATTCCATTGGACTAATAGTCCTGACCTAGTTTAGCAGTTTAGGTTATCAAACAAGGGATTGTGGAGCCCAAGGGATTGGATTAATTGATAATCCAATCCTAAGACCCAAGAAGGTTATTCAAACGAGGCCTAAGTCCCGTAAAGAGGGAAAGGACGTTCTAAGTCATGGAAATAAGCAAATATATTACAAAAAACTACTCATCTACCCTAAACTACTGTTGTGTTTGGACTTAAGGAAGGTGAAACAAAAGAAAACAAAATAAAATGAGAGGAAATTAAAAGAGAGGAAAATTTTAATATTTGTAATACCAGGAATTTTTATTTTCTCTATTATTTCTCTTACAATCAAACAATGTTAGAGAAATTTTTAAATTTTTTGTTTTTTATTTTTTTTCCACTTGTTTCCAACAAATCCTATGTTTTGGACTCCGACCCCTTCAACTCCTCCGAATGAGTCCGGCTCCTCTCAAATCCCTCTGTAATTGGAGGATCCTCCATTACCATGGAAGGAGAATGAGAAACTAAAGGAAGAGAATTCACAAATCTATAAAGAGTTAAATCAGTTGATTAAAGTGCACAAAAAACATCAATGCTTTGATGTCGAACTACGTGAATGAACCGCCGAATAGCTGCTCACAGGTCATCAAACCCCTCGATTCGTTGCTTGCAGAAAGGTCCAGTGTCGACGGTGGTTGATGGAGGTGAAGCGGCGGTAGAGGGATAATTAGAGAGTTCGATAGGGGTTAGACGATTCAATGGTATAGTTGTTTGGTTTGTTATACAAATCCTGGAATTTAAGAAAATCCGAACTTTGTTGTAGGCCGTTGGATCGCATGTGATAAAAATGAGGGAGCTCGCGGGTTTAAAAGGAAGGTCCATTATTTTCCTCGTTCATTTTGAAACAAAATAAAACAAAATTTGGGAAGAAGAAGAATAAAATGAAGAGGCGTTCAAAAACAAGGAAAATTTTCGAAACTAGGTTTATTTTTAAATGCGGTTAGTATCGATTTGCTTTTTGTTTTTGCTATGGTTAATAATTCTCTTAGGTTTTCAATCTGTTTTTATGTGACGATTTGTTAGGGTTTATTTTCGTAAGGATTAGTTGGGATCGATTTGCTTTCACATGTTAATTTTTAATAATTGAATTGAATTTTTTTTTATTTTTTAATGGTGACTTGTTTCATAGTTTGGATAAAATAATTTATGTTGCTCCATAGTTTGGATAAAATAATTTCGTCCAAATACATTTGAAGGCAATATTACCAACTTCAAAAAAACAATTAGGTTGTTTCTAAGTAGCTTTTCATTGTTGGTTGATTATTCCTTCATTAGTGAATCTTCTTATGGGTGACCAATGGTTGTGCTCATCAAAAACTTCTGTGATTGGATTTGGATTCTATTGCCAACGGAACCCCTCCCCGATACTCATTAATTGGTACTATTTGGAGAATGATACATGAATAAGTAATAGTTATGGAAGATTGGTGTAAATTGTAATGGTAAAACCAAATCTGGAGATTGGTATTTTCATTTTGAAAGAGTTTGGTTGATTAAATCATGTCAAAAACGATTAGTTTTTTTTTTTCAATGATTGGTCCTTAACACAATCATGTGTTCGTTCAAACTTCTTACCCTCGATTTGAAATCTGAACTACGAGAAATGAATCGAGACAAGAAACGGAAGGCTATACTTCCAAAGGAGAAGGACAAAGGAAAATGTGACTTTTGGGAGTGGTGTAATCCAATTTTTGCAGATGTTGCATCGGTGGAACCAGGTGAAAAATCGGATGCTCGTGTTGAAGTCATTGAAGTCAATGTGGCTAATCTAAAACACGTGGTGAATATCATTTTGTTCTTCTATGGAATAGCCTTGGCAATGTCTTTCATTGCACTTGTTAAGTGACTGTATGACTGAATTAGGGAATGACTGAATTAGGTAGAAATGTACAAATGGGAAGTATTAGGTTGTTTGTAATCATCCCATTTTCTTTTGTAACATTTTGTTCATGGAATTGTAGAGCGTTTTTAACCCATGAGTTAGTTCTGAATTTCCACCTAAAATTACTTGTTTCCTTTTGATAACACATACCTGTCCTACTTAGAATTGGGGAAGCATGAATTTGTTTCTGATGCAGTGCTCAATGTGGAGGTCTCGAATGATGAGTTGGGTATATGAAACAAGCAAAAATATACAAAGTAAAATTGGGAAAGGCAAAGAAAAGTATAACGTTATGTCAGCCACCGCCTTCAAATGCACTATGAGCATGGTCACAATGGTAGCAGCTCCAAAATTCAAAATGTGAGTGCAATTTCAATGGAAAATACACCACCGGGGCTTTATGTAATCGGGACAACATGGGTCTTTACAAAATCTTGCAAGCGGAAAATCGCTTCAACTAAGCCCAACACTACCACCTATAATCATGCACATGTGACCAACCATTCCATTTTCCAATGGAAATTAATTTTTGAGGAAATAACTCTACTTTTCGGTATCAACCAATCATAAGCAAAAAACAAAATAACAAATTTTTCCAGTGAACACCTCATGTAAAAATCTAAACATTTTCAACACCTTACATAACCATTTCCAAAGTGACAAACGGTGAGATCTAAACAACCATAACATATCCATCTTACATAACCACTTTCAACACCTTACATAAGATCTATACAACCATAACATATCCATCTTACATTTCGAGTCAACACCTTATAGAAAATCTACGGATGTGCCAAAACAAGTTCTTAAAACATAACGGGGAACTCGTCAAAGTCATTTGTGACTAATTTGACAAAGGTGATTCAGATTCCAGTTTTCAAGATCATTTCCGGTGACCATTTCAGAGACCATTTCGAGAGACCATTTCGGTGACAAATAGTTGTGAGAAGCAAATTCGGTGAGAAGTTGAGTATGGGAAAAATAAAAATTATAAACACTTACACTCATCGTCAAAGTCAATGTCCTCCTCCTCATCGTCCTCATTGTTAAACTCGTCATCATCATCCAATCTAACACTTTGCGAAGAACTAAGGAAAAAAAGTCAACAATTAACATTAAGCAACAACTAATATATAAGTTTCAAACAATTAAATGAACATAATTAGATGCATACACGTACGTTCCAAGAAGTTTTGGACAATTTCTCTTGTCGTGGGACTGCCCTACTAATCCACAACCATTGCAACGCCTAGCCTTCTTGGCAGACTTTTTGATTGCCTTCTCTTTTCCACCCTTTAGCCGTTTACCACAACCCTTATACCTAACTGGAAAGGGTTCTTTTAGACTCTGTTGGCTCAATTGGCTCTCAATAGCATTAGGCAGACTAGGCATGGGACTAGGCAGAGGATTAGGCACTTCGATACTCCCTTCAACATCTTCCCTTCCACGCTTCTTGGCTGCAAACCTCCTTCCGGATAACGGTAATTCTTTCAAAAATTCACTCAATGCGGCTTCATCAATAACACTTTGGAAGAGACTACTACGCCTAAGTAACAAAGAAGTGTCGCATATTTCATTCACCGTCCCACCCAAGTCATCCATAACTCTGGTAGCCTTTGCCGATTTAGTCCACCTCCGCAAGATGTAATGATTAGGTAATTTCATAACTTGTTTTTTCGTGAAGTATGCCAACATATGCCGACATGGAATTCCATCAGTTTCAAACATCTTACAACTACATTTAACAAAGTTTGATGATTTTTACCGAAAACTCACGGGCCTTTGAATCACTCTCCGTTATTGGTCATCTTTGAATATACTCTTCCAAAGACATACTTGCCACTTTCAACTAATTGCTCCGGAAACTTGTAAAAAATAGTGTGTGTGTTCACTCATTGTCAACTCCATTTGATCTTGTTTGTGGCTTTTCATTGACATCCTTGTGATCCAAATCAAGTTCATTATGCCGCATTCTTGCAAGTCCCCTATTAAACCGCGTGACGAAGTCCAACATTGAATTTTTTCTTGAAGAAAGACTCTTTGACTACTAGTCATGTGAGCGAGAAAAAATATGTCTCGAAAGGCCGGAATCCATTTCTCACGAATTTTGTACATTGTATGCAACCATTCATTGGTGTCCAATTTTGCTTTCGCTAGTCTTCCATCTTCGTCAAACTCCTCTCGGGCTCTCCGATTTCCATATTTACTCAATTCATCATAATGTTCTTTGTAGGAAATTGCACTTATTTTTTCAGAAAATTTAGTCAATATATGCCAAATGCAATACCTATGAAATGTATTTAGAACCCTAGCAATTGCCTTTGCTATGGCCGAATCTTGATCCGTTATGATCATTTTGGGCGGGCTACCTGGGCATCGCGTTTAACCATTGCTTGAAAAATCAAATGCATCATTCTTTTCACCACTTAAGAATCCACACCTAAAAGAGTTGTCGCCCATGGTGATTAACCCCGACAATAGGTGCAAAGATCAAATAGCGGTTTGTGTTTTTCAAAAACCACCACATCCCCAAAATATTTATATGATTTCCCTGAGGTTGCATCCGCCCAAAAACAATGAATCATCACACCCTCATCTTGCTCGAACCCAAAAGTAAAACTTGGATTCTTTTTTTCCTCATTCTTAAAATACTCAAACAACAATGCAGCGTCATGTCCCTCTAACTCTTTTTTCCTATCCCTTTTAGCATTATAGAGATCTCTTTGTGTACATCCAACATTTTCCAAGCCTCCAGCTTCCAACTCTAAGTAACTCATTTGTTGCCAAATTAGCTTTTCCTAGTTGTTCTGTTAAATTTCTTTTGGCAAGTGTGATTGAACGGTGAGAGTGCAACAAATGCACCCTCCTTGGGAAAAGCGTGGTTATGACCCTCAACAAAGCCTTCGACAACAAACCCCCCCAAATCTGACTGCTCTTTCACGACTACCAATCTCACACCACAACCTTCCCTGGTTAGTCCCCGTCGCCGTACAGAAGGTTCAGTTTTGTTCACTTTAGTTCTTCTCAACCCTTCTTTATAACAGACAAACTCTTTTCTAATTATTTCACCATCCTTGTTCTTCTTACTAGAGTTCAATCGCGTTCCAAATCCACCTTCTCTACCATAATTATTGTAAAACTCCTGAACCTCTTCTAAGTTGTGAAAATGTTGCCCAATTTTCGGTACCAACCGGGTTTTTAACCCGAGGAGTGTAAACTTCAACGAATTACGGATTGCATTCTAAAAACCCACATTGAAAAATAACTATAAGAACTAGGGTTAATAAATGCCAAGCCATTAAACATGATATCCAACTAATGCCATGTACCAGATTGGTTTTGTGAAACAAAGCCCTAATTTCATTTAAAAAAAACCCTAATTTTTCATTCAAAATCAAAATTACTGCTAACACTAGATTTATCCAAATCGAAACAAAGATAGAGAGATACCGCTTGTTTGATTTTTCGAAGACAAAACTTTCTTCGTCTTCGTGCTAGTGGACTACGAGCAACTACAAGAATGCTCTTCTCAAAAGTAGACTTTTTTATTGATTTGATTTTCGATTTGTTCTTCGGTGTCGATTTCTTGGTCGACTTCCACTCTCTCAGTTCGATCTTCTTCTTCTACGCCAAAATCTCTTGTTTCAAAATGAACGATGAAGTTTTGAGATCGGAATGGAAAGGGGGTGGGGTTTTCGTAATGTTTTTACCGGATAAAGTCGGGTTTGTTTTAAAAGCTCCCTCATCCGTTGGATGCGATTAAACCGTATTTTCTTTGACCGGATCGGGGTCGATATATATATATATATATATATATTTTATATAAAGGGTTTACTTCACATCCAGGACTTTTAATTTGACCTCATGATCCAAAAATGTTTTTGAAAGTCAATGTGTTCAAAAGGTGTTTTCAAGGGTCCTCGCGGAAAATCTTCAAAAAAAAATACCGGGAAGGGCTTGATCCAAGAGGCAAAAAAAATATATATTTACATTTTTAAATTTGTGGAATCAAGCCCTTTATCATTTTTTTTGAAGATTTCCGCGTGGACCTTGAAAAAGATCGGATTTTCCAAAAATAATTTGCAACACAAAAAAACATTTTTTTCTTAAGGAGGTGTGGATAAGAAGATTTATATATATATATAAATAGGTGGATTTTCTAGTCCACACTCCAGGAAATAAGGAAAAATATGCAATTTTTTTTGGAAAATCGATTCCAATTGTTGAAGGTGTTTTCAAGGGTCCACGTGAAAAATCTTCAAAAAAACAAGGAAGGGCTTGATCCAAGCAATTTTGCAAAAGCGTATTTATATATTTTTGTAAAATGCTTGGATCAAGCCCTTCCCTGTGTTTTGTTTTGAAGATTTTTCGCAAGGACCCTTGAAAACACCTTCTGAACACATTGGACGGATCGGATCGTCAAAAAAAATTTTGTATAAAAAGTCCGGAAATCAAAAGTCCGGATTAGATCCTTTACCTATATATATATATATATTTTTATTTTTTTCTTTTGTTATTCGAAAGATGGAAATTAAAGTTTTTTTAATGTAAATGTGGAAATTATATATATTTTTCATGGAATGGTGGAAATTAGAGTTAGACCACAAAGTTGTGTAATGTACCGGTCAAAACACGGAATGAGTGCCTTGCTAGCTTTAAGGAGCAGTACGAAATGTGTGAACTCATACGGTCCTACTTTGGCAAAGACTTGAATGAGAAATGTTCAAGTCAATATGAAGTTTACATTTATGAGATTGCTTAATTGATTAGGAGATAATTTTAATTTGAATTTAGTGATTTAAAAAAGGCTTATGTAATATTTTTTCATTATTAGTAGTAGTAGTGATAATAAATTATTATCTTGTTAATTAATTCACTTGAAGACAACTTAATAGGATAATCCTTAATTATTTGAAAATTTTAATTTGGCATCCCATACAAAAAAGATTGTTATGATCCCACCCCATGTAATTTGAATTGTTATGATTTCATCCTGTAAAATGATTTTTGGACCATTGTGCCCTTATTAGGTATTTAATTAGTATATATGTTAATAATCTTTTCAATATTGATAGGACTGAAAAATCCGGTGCACAAGTCATCCTATAACGTCCCTTGACTGGAATCTTTTAAATGTCCATTAGGAGTCCTAAAATCTCGGTTTTCAAATCAAAAGTTATATCTTTTCCTTGAGTGGTTCATGTTTTTTCAATCTAGCTGATTATTTTCCTTAGTTTAAGCTCCATTTGAATTTCAAATGCTATAGTCCTAATCAATACCAGTTCGGCTACCTATACATTAAGACCAGTTTGAACATTCATTTTCGAATAATTCAATTCATCACGGCAGCCGTGGGATCCGGAAAGTTGGAATTCAACAATTCCTCAAGCGATTGGTCAAGTAATTTCGTCGGTATCGAAAAAAGGTATTATTATCACATTGTTTGGATTTTTTTTCGTGGTACAATTACGGTTCATGAAGCCCATTTCGATGGATGAAAAAAGAAGAAGTCATTATCACACGTTAATACACTAGTGGCATTTTTCACACAGAAATTATGATATTCTATTTCACCATATTTGTCACACATAAATCATGATATCTTATTTTATCATCCGACGTTAATACACCAGTGGCATTTTTCACACAGAAATCATGATATCCTATTTCATCATCACACGTTAATACACCAGTGACATTTTTCACACAGAAATTATGATATTCTATTTCACCACATTTGTCACACAGAAATCATGATATCCTATTTCATCATCAGACGTTAATGTTGCCAATTCTATTATTGCAGTTTTTTAGTTGGTGATGGAGGATGAATTGATCCTGGTATGCAAATATGGTGACAAGATTTGTCCTGTAGTGATTAGAGGCGGAATGGATTTCGGAGAGGTTATGGAGAAGATATGTAAGAGGTGGTCTGATTTGGATCCCGAAACACTCATTATGAGTTACTCACTTATCAACGACGAGCCTATAGTGATGGAGAATGACGAAGATTTGGCGACGTTGTTCGAGCTAGCACAAGCTGGGTCAATAAACGATATCAAAGTCGTTGTTGAAGATGGGTCATTGGAGTTTACGATGACTGAACCAATTCCAAATTCAGTTCGGTCAACCGGTTAGACGTCACAATCCAAAAAAAGGGTTATGACATCAAACGTGGAGGACAGTGACATGGTAACACCATCGTTTGTAAGTCACAAAAAATGAGTTTTAAAGTCGGCAGATTGGGTTTTTGGTATTGAATGTGTTGGTCAGGCGTTTGTGGGTGGTGTGGTAGAATTTCGTGAAGTTCTGCACAAGTACTGCATCGAACGGGAAATTGAGTATATCATCATAAAGAATGATAAGCAGCGCGTGACGGCGCATTACAAACACATGAAGGGGGAGAAGAAATGCATGTGGGAAGTACATGGAAGGGTGTTTAAACCTAATGGTTATTTCAATATTTGTACATTTGTGGATGAGCATAAATGTGGTGCCGTTTTGAGGACCACTAAAAATCCACAAGCCACCTCAGATTTAATTGATAGTCTGATTGTCGAAGATGTGAGGGCCAAATCCAAGAGGTCAGCTTCTGACGTAGTTACGAAAATGAAGAGGGAGTAAGGTCTGGACATTTCATACCACCAAGCATGGTGGGCAGCGGAGAGGGCGAGGGGGGGGATGTATTTGGGGATTTAGAGAATTCATTTTCAAGCTTGAATTGGTATGTTCGTGAAGCCCGGGTCACAAATCCCGGTAGTCACATTGTCTTGGAGGTAGACGAGGAATCATAACGGTTCAAAAGGTTATTCGTGGCTTTCCGTGGATGCATCGATGGGTTCAGACACTGTTGGCCCATCCTTTTTCTTGATGGTACATTTTTAAAAGGGAGGCAGAAAGGTCAGATGCTTGGCGCAATCAGTAAAACCGGTAACAAAGCTATTATTGTTTTTTTTGGTACTTTTCCATTTTATATGTTGTAATATAGGGTTTGATAATTTATTAGTGAGTATGGTTTGGTAATACTACATGTTGAGTAATGGTAATGTCAAGTTGTAGTTATGGTTTGATAATATCCCATGTTCATTGTGTTTTTTTTCTTTACTGGATGTATGGAAAATAACCATGTTCCTACTTTGGAAAATGTAGTTAACTCACTTTAAAGCATGTTTATCATCTGATTCACTTTAACATATTGAAATTTTTTCATTCCCTATTTCCGTTGAATTATTTATATGGCAATGTGGTATGTATCTTGTACAAACACAACTCTTTTCTTTTTCAGATATTTTCTCGTAGTGTTTTGCTGTTGTTGAATCGGAAAATCGTGATAATTGGCTATGGTTCCTACAACAGTTGTATTTCATACTCGATCATGAAAGGAGGTTCACTTTTGTTTCAGACAGGAACCTTGGGTTGTTGGAGGCAATGAAGACAGTCTTCCCAAACTCCCCTCATGCATATTGTCTTTACCATTTGACATTCAACTTGAGGTACCATCTACGTGGGACTCCCGCTGGTTATAGAGAGTCGATGGTGTTTTTGCTTAGATTGGCTGCCCATGTCCCTACCATGGAGTTGTTCCACAATTATATATTGAGGATGGTGACCGAGGGCGGGAATAGAGTGACCGACTTCCTAAAGAATCTCCCCGTTGAACATTGGAGCACTGTGTACTTTCCGGGTTGTCGAAATGGGGAGTTGTATTCTAACGTTGCATAGTCATTTAATTCTTGGATCAAGGAATAGCGCTACCTTCCCATAAGGAACTTGGTGGATGTCATTCGGGTGAAAGTCATGGATATGATTGTTGCAAGGAGGAAAATTGCAAGCGAGTGGGTCGGAAAAATTTGCCCAAAAATGGACCAGAAGTTGTATGATTCATACCAGGAATCTAGGTCATGGGTGGTCATGCCCTCGGGGTATGGCGTTTTTTAGGTGCACTCGGAGCCTACTGTTATCGTTGATCTCGTTGGAAGAACTTGTTCTTGCCGAAAATGGCAACAGGATGGGTTTCCTTGTTGCCACGACGTTGGTGTAATTACTAGTACCGGTAAGGAACTCTGTAATTATGTTGATCCGTACTTTTACATGGAGACATATCTGTAAACACCCCAATTTTGATAAACTTGTGCATCCCTAATGATGAAAAGAATGCGCGAAATATACCTCGGGACAGCTCCTTAAGTTGAATGGATCAAATAAACCAAAAACCCAAACCCACCTGAACCGTACGGCCTAAAACCCAAAACCGTACGGCTTGAAATTCTCTTTGCACCGTGCGGTGTTACTTTATGCACCGTGCGGTACCTCTTTGACGCCGTACGGCGCCCTTGTCCCATCAACAGGATTCCCGGGTTCGCCCAGCAGCTCAGAAGCGATGTTGATATTCGCAAATCATGACATTCGTCGGAATGATGAAAACGTTCAAATTTTCGTCTATATAAGACGTGAAATGGAAGGCCGACGGACGGATACACGAACTCTCAGAAAAATTTCCCTCAAAGAAGACTTGTCCTCCCCCGTTATTGTCAAAACCTTCTTCAAAATCCAACCTTACAACTACCATTCCCAGCTTTCAAACTCAATCCTTTTCAGATACTTTCATCATAATCGAGCATACCCGAGGTATACATTCGTGTCCGAATTGGAATAGCAATCTTCTGAGGGGTCTCCATCGGGCTTGAGGGGAGCTCTGTAGCTCTTCCTTGAGTCCAAACGGAGATATTTCAACAAAATTTAAACCTCTCGGGTGAGTTTTGCGTGACATCTTCTATTGTCGCGAGATGCCGTCCCAAAGATGAGGTACATTCTTTTATCAAAATCATTTTCCAAACCCATTTCTATCAACAAATAAGTTGGTTTTTACACAAAAACAGAAGCTGGTTTCGGTCGGATAAAAAATGGTAATTTTTGAAAAAATGCACTACACAGGGGCACCGTACGGCACCCCCATGGCACCGTGCAGTGTGATTTTTGATACCGTACAGTGTCATTGGAAATGCATTTTTTATGCTCTATTTTCTGGAATCCGACGCTCTGTTTTTCGGTTGAACCAGTGAAGAAATTACAGTTTCTTCCCCTCTACTTTCTGTTTTTACATTTTGTCTCCCCCTCTTAGTTAAATTTCTCGTATTCATCTACTCGATTGTGTATCATTTGATTTGTTATCGTTATCTATTTCTTTTAAAGCATATTATCGTCTGATATTCTGTTTTATGTGAAATAAGGTTTTTCGTAAAATCTTTTCAAAGAAGGGTTTTGTTAATAGGTGCCCCCTAGGCACATGATAATGTACATTAAATGAGTTTAACTAAACCTAGTTTTGCAAAAAACAATAAAAGTAATTGTTATATTTAGATTTCCCATGCAAAAAAGTAGTAAAAGAGTTTGTGCATGTGTTTAAAACTTAGATTTTTCATACAAACAAAGGTTTAATTAGGCTCATTTAATGAACCTTATCATGTGCCTAGGGGGCACATGTTAACAAAACCTTCAAAGAATAATCCCACAAATGTTTAGTAAAGATCGAAAAGTTTCGGGCACGCGGGGTGCATTTTTCGAACAAAACCTTCCCCGCGGGTAACCTGGCTCCCGAACCCAAATCTCTATTTTTCGCAGATCAAACCCTTTTTCAACGGCATAAGAGTCATTTTTTTTTTAAAACGGTTTGTCGGGTACCTAACATTTTCCGAAATTAAACCCCGGGTGGCGACTCTAAATTTTTCCTTTTTCCCGGATCGCCCTTTTTCACAAACACAACCAAAAACTCCGTGGATAATTTCGCCCGCGCGAAAAACCAGTGTCCACAATATCGTACCTCATATTAGCATTCTATCAATCCAATCCCTACGTTGTGGATGCCGCGTCATCCAAACGATGAAGATATTATTCTCCTTCTTTTATCCAAGAAACCACCGGGAAGGCCGAAGACTCGTCGTATACCTTCTCGTGGAGAGAAGGTGTCTCAGATCAGATGCGGGAGGTGTCACAAGCTAGGAAACCATAATAGGGCAACATGCAAGGAAGCTATGTAGGCTTTGGTGGTTCCACGAAGTTGGCTTAAGTTTAAGTAATTCTTTTTTTTTTAAATGCGCAAGATCAATCGTCTCATTGGTCATTGTGTTTGTTTTAGAGTTGTTCCTCGAACTCGTGCTCAATAGCTCCAAATCCTCACTAGAGCTCATTTAATATAGCAAGTGTTTTGTTATCTTATTCTAGTGGTGTTTATTGTTATTTTCTTCCTTTTTCTTATGTTGTAAACTTTTCTTGCAAACCTTGTATGGTTTCACTAGATAAGATGATTTAAGATGCTTGGCTATATCAACTGACGTTACACGTTGTTCTACTTTCGCCAAGTCCATTATTAGCCCAGAAAGATTGAGCAAAAGTAGTGTAAAATTGGCCATGCAAGGACCAAGAAAAATGTGGTGGAATCATTACCAATCAAATTATACCCAGTCCCTCCTTTGTGAGGGACGATATGTTATCCTAATTTTTTATGGGAAAAAATTGAGTGTCAGGAATATGACAAAAGGAATACTAAAGTACATGGTAAATTAATGCACCATGACAAAAGGAATACTAAAGTACATGCTCACTTACCATGTTATGAACGGAACAAAACCGGGTTTGCAGCAAACCGTGGACGGTTTTGGCACAAAACCAAGTACCCAAACCGTGGACAATTTGGCAAAACCTGAAACAACCCAGACATACTATTCATCATTTTCCACAAATATACTGTTCAAAATACGTAAAATAATTGAATATTCAAGAAATTAATCGCCATTGAGCTTGAATTAAAACCTGAACACACGATTTGAGGTTGCAGACGATACCAACCCAGCACAGCATAACACCTCAACACAGCCGCATAACAGTAGAAGGTCTATCTCCATACTCTTGAACTTCGACTTTGCTAATCCAGAAACCCATATGGTATTACCCCCTCCGCCATGACATCTTGACACCTAACGGACGTGAACTGCAACATGGAGGAAGGACAAGCAAAATGAAGCAGAACCCGAAACTGTAAAGCACCTGACTGGTGCTCTGCGACAGATCTCTTCAAACGAAATTGTTGGCCCATGAACTTAGAAACTTTTTGTTGGGTTAAAACCCATTTCTTTAACAGATTTCTAGTCTCAAGGTTCAACCGAACAAGAGATGGACATAACATATGGAAACAATGAACTAATTCACCAGATAGAGCTTAAAATTACCTCTAAATCTGGCATAACTCAAAGTTTTTTGCAAGGGGAGTGCATTCTCTCTCTAGAATGGAGAGAGAAGCTCTCAACCATTGGTCTTCAGGTGAATTGGTCTTTGCTTTTGAATGTCAATTTGTTTAAACTTTGTTTTTTAAGGTTCAATATTCATTTCTTTTGGTGGAAGGCAATGGCTGCAAAATAGGTTTCCAAAGGTGAGTTGAGCTCATGGTGCCATACCCAATGCGTGCTTGTCACCTGGCAATTGCTGAAAAAATGGCTTGTCAATGGGCAGTAAGGCAAGCGACAACATGCAAGTTTGTCACCGCCTCACCGGGCTAGTTAAGGCATGCTACGACATGTTCTTGTCACGGTCTAGGCAAGGCACGAACGTACATGTGCTTGCCGGTAACATGACCAGACGTTTGTCGTTGGGCAATAGCTGGAAAAATGACCCGAGGGGTGTTTGTTGCCGGGCAATCGCTGTAAACATGACAAGCACACGTCGTGTATGGCACCATCCTTTTCGAAAAACTTGTTACTCTTTTTTTGTCAAGCGTGTTGTCTTGATGACGCATTGGTGTTCTTGCACGGCAAGTGTTCTTGGCTAACCCCCATGCAAATGTTTATAGAGAATATAGTAGGTTTGCTTTGAACACTTTAATTTCTTCAAAGTAACAGCGTCATTGGCATGACCCGACCAATTAAGGCCAGGAGCATATAGTTAAATACACCATTTGTTACTATTAATCTTAAACATATACCTAGGGATGCAAATGAACCAAGTCATTCGTGAACTCGGCTCAATTCGGCTTGAAAAGAGCTCGTTCGGACTCGGTTTGCTAAGTTTTTATTGAGGCTCGACTCGAGCTCGAGTTTGTTAAAAATCTTAATAAACAAGCCTAAACATGGCAAAACTCGGCTAGATAAGACTCGTTTACTTTTGAAAGGAACAAAACAATATAAAATCTTATTCCAATTTGATATCTTAATGCACTATCTTTCAAAAACTTATTAAGTTCCAGTATTATTTTGGAATTGAGACTATTTTGCTCTAGAGTACATAGATATAAAACATATATACATGCACAAACAAAACTTTCTTTGTTGTCTTAAGCCTATATGAGAGAGAGAGAGAGAGAGAGAGAGAGAGAGAGAGAGAGAGAGAGAGAGAGAGAGAGAGAGAGAGAGAGAGAGAGAGAGAGAGAGAGAGAGTGTGTGTGTGTGTATCTATACCTATAGAGCATATCTAGTAAGGGCTCCCTCACTTTTCTACGGTGAGGGAGTTTTGTTCGTGATTGAATTTCGACGATCTGAACCGTTAGATGTGTTTAAAACGTGTTTTCAAGGTTCAACGGGAGGATTTGTAAAAAGAAAAATACTCAGAAGGGCTTCATCCGAGCAGTCTTTGATAAAAAAACGT
Organism: Vaccinium myrtillus; assembly: GCA_016920895.1. Taxonomy (NCBI): domain Eukaryota; kingdom Viridiplantae; phylum Streptophyta; class Magnoliopsida; order Ericales; family Ericaceae; genus Vaccinium; species Vaccinium myrtillus. Next base: position 13,889,755 of record CM029276.1, read on the forward strand.
ATGTATACATTTTTACCGAAAACTGCTCGGATCAAGCCCTTTCGGGTATTTTTTTTTTTACAAATCCTTGCGTTGAACCTTAAAAACACGTTTTAAACACATCTAACGGTTCAGATCGTCGAAATTCAATCCCAAACAAAAACTCCCTCACTGTAGAAAGTGAGGGAGCCCTTATTGGATATTTATTGTATATACCTATATATATATATGTTTTTCTTTTTTCGTTGGCTCATGAACAAGCTTGAGCTCAAGTCAAGCCTAGGCCAGCTCGGTAAGTTTTCATTGAGTTCATTAAAAACTTAATAAACAAACTTGAACTTAATAAAATTTGGCTCGACTCGACTCGTTTGCAGCCTTATATATACCTAAGAGCATCTCCAATGTTGATCAATTTCCCCACTTAAACCCTTTTTTGAGTAAAAAGAGCAAAATCTTTTCTCCAATGGTATTCCATTTTTGGGTAGGTATACCATTTTTTCTACCCAAAATGGGTTTTACCCATTTATCTACCTCATTTTCGGGGAATCTAAGCCTTGACCCATTTTTCTACTTTTTTTTCGGGGAATCTAAGCCTTGACCCATTTTTTCTATTTTTTTTTTTCTAGGCAAATCTTATACTGTGACATAGTAATTTTTTTTTTTTTGCGACCACGAGAAATTCAGGAAGCCTAAAGCAAGGCCTTCTGAATTAGAGAGAGAGAGAGAGAGATGCAAAGCTTGAAGTCGGCATCTCTGATCAGGCGTCGTCTTTGCATATCTCCATTCAAATCCAGATACAGAAGCCTCACCTCCTTGTCCAACAATGCCCTCACCGATGATAGTGATGACATCGTAAGTTCTTTCTTTTTCCCTGATCAATGCTGGGGTTCAATTTCACTCTCACTAAACCCTCTTCATAACCTTTTCAGGTCCTCGTTGAAGGCAAAGCTTCTTCCAGAACTGCAATTCTCAATAGACCCCCTGTTCTCAATGCCCTCAACACCGCCATGGTGTGTTACTTTCCTTAAGCTATCGCTTGCGCGCGCACACACATATTTGTGTATGTACAATGTTCATGGGTAATTGATAAACACTTGTTATCAGGAGGGGGAGACTTTAGACTAATACGAGTAATTTTCTACAAGTGTTTCGCATATAACAATTAGTGGTATACAATAGGAGCATATCCAATAGGTTCAGCCAGTTTTTAAAGCCAAAGCTACTGCCAGGGTGGAATTCCGCTGAATTTTTAGCAAGGATAGAGCATCTCCACTAGTATATGCATTCTTCTGCAATGTTGGCAAAAATTGGCTTTTTTTTTTTTGTGTGGGTAATTGCCATACATTGGCTTGCTACAGTGTCATTTCACCACTTTTAGCAATTTTTACTGCTATAGTGCTATTAGACACAACTCTTTGCTTTTTAACCCTAGATAAAAAGGATGGAGATCTAGAGCATTGATGGATGATATGGCTAGTTTGCCGAATTCATTTCCTGTGCCAAATGCTTAGTTAAATTTTTTGCCAAACTCCATGACTGTTGATCCCTCCTGCTGCCACCCATGGAACAAAGGTCTTGGTATCTATTTAGCTAGTGGTTAATCTCAAATGGGTTTAATTTGAAAATTTGTCATGTGGGTTGCTGGTGATATAGATTGTATACATTACATGCACTTGGCTTTGGCAACCTTAGGACTCGATCATATGAATTTGTAAGAATTAAGATACAGGAATTTACGACGTTTTCATTTTGTTGTGTAGGGTGCTAGGTTACAAAAGCTGTACAAGTCTTGGGAAGATAACCCTGACATTGGTTTTGTTATGCTGAAGGTAATCTTTCCTGTTAGTTTTCAGTAGTTTACCACACTTATTTTTTTGACCATTCAGGCTTATTCATTGCTTCATGTACTAATATATGCCAGAAGCAACTCATACATATTTTAAATTTTGAAGGGCAGTGGACGGGCATTTTGTGCTGGTGGTGATATCGTTTCCCTATATCATTTTATAAACGAAGGTGAGCATTTTTTTTTGTCCTCGCGCGAAGTTGCAAATTTGTGAATTTTAGGCAACTTTAAGTTTGAAAGTTAATTGTTTTTTTTTTTTGTTTTTTTTGTTTTTCAAATTTTGAACAAATTTGCTTTACGTTTGAATCATACTTTTACCACTAATCTATAACTGCTACAATGTGATTATTGTATAATAATGGATCTTTTGTTAAACAAGGGAATTGAGCGTAATTAAAATAGGATCCTAAAAGAATCATGAAAATTTGAGTGTTTAACTTTTTTAGTGAGGGTTTATGACTTGGATAATTGACTGAATAATGTCATAGATAGAAAGAGAAATTCAAATTCCACTTATAAGAAAGGACTTAGATAGTCGAGAAAATATTTAATGATAAAAAATATAGATAAAAAACAATTCGAAAGGTCTGCTCGTGGTAAAACTTCATATGGCTTCAATTTACTTTTTATCTTCATCGCATGGCCTGACATTAGAAACGGCCGAAGCATATGGTTGTCCGGTTGGTTAAATGCTGTTAATGAGAATAGTAATTCACTATTCCACCTACCCACCGAAAACCTATGCATTATAAGTTCAAACTCTCAAGTGCTCTTTCTCCTTGTGTTAGACAAAATTAACTTTAGATTCCTCTTGCTCGAATCTCTACCATCTTTAGTGGAACTAGGGTTTACGTCTGATCTGGGGAAGGGTACAATCTATGAAGCACGGATATGGATATGGATACGATACGGATACGTGATTTTTCCAAAAAGTCGAATACGATACGTTGAATGAAAATATAAAAATAAATATATAATATATAAATATATCTTTTTGGCACATTATCATCCCATTCTTCATATATACTAAAAAGAACAACAAAACCCAGTTTGAGGATCAAATTGAGCACCAACCCAGTTTCAAACCCATTGACCCAACCCACAAATCCTCCAAACAAAACCCTAAATCCTCATCTGTAGGTGCAAACTCAAACCTAATCGAGCAAATCCAGATCAAAGGGAAACCACGTTCGAGTTTGTTCGTCTAGATAGAATCGAAGTTATCAAGTTTTGAGATCGTGTAAGTTTTGCAGTGAAGAAGGAATAAGTGATATAACATCAATAACATACAAATGACTTGTTAGAGAGTAGCTTAGCTTCTACGTTGATCGATTTGGGGGAAAATAATATAAAGCGCACATATTTCAAGTAATAGCATATTCACATCCAAAATGTAGCCGAATACCAAAGCATATCTGAAATGTATCCTAGTGTATCCAAAACGTATCTGAATACCAAAAAATAAATTTAAATTTTGGATACTTTAAAAAAACGTATCGGATATGTCTCCGGAGAGTATCCGAGTGTATCTGTATCCGATACGCGTACGATACGTGATACGGAGGCCAAAATAGAGTATCCTTGCTTCATAGGATACAATAGATTGACTCTTTGAACGTGGTATTTGCCCATTTGTAGGCTTGACGCATGCACCGTTGTGTTCTCTTTATGGCGGTGGCATTCAGTGGAGGGCTTGAAAGCTTCCCGATGAAATACGCGTAGTCAAGAGCAGTGCGAAGCCCGAATGCAAAAGCATGGACAATTATCAGGGCCTTCGATGAAATTTGGTTATGCAAGGCAATTGAAGGTAGCCAAGTAGAATTGGTTCCTTCTTTCAGGCATCAATTCCACACTCGAAGCACCTTGCGGTTGATATCTTGAAGTTTATGATACCCCTTCACTTGTTCTCAAACCAATCTTTTCTGGAGCCCCCCCAAGGAGCATAGGATCACCATCATTTGATTAGAAGAACAACACATAGGCCTCCTTTGGGTGAATTGAAAAAACTGGTTTTTTGGTGGTTTTTTGGTTTTGTCCTTATTCAATTTTTTTTTGCATTTGTTAGTTTTATATATTATTTGTTGTGAAATTATTAGTCAAACTTAAAGTTTTGTGAATAAAGACGAAAAATAAACCACAATGGTTTTTTTACCCAAAGGAGGCCATAGTTTTATATATTAGATTTTTTGAAATTCCCTTCTACCAAATCCCCCAAACCAACCCACCCTTTGGATAGGTATGGACATGAGTGTAGATGACAGTACCCCCACTCACTGATAGGGAACCGGAAGGAGTTGTCCATGGCCCCCACAAGCTATTCGTATGAGCCGGGAGGATATTGATTTATGTTATCATTATCTATTTAGATGTTATATAGGGAACCGGAAGTAGTCGTCCATTGGCCCCACAAGCTATTCGTATATGATATATTGATTTATGTTATCGTTATCTATTTAGATGTTATCGTTATCCATTTAGATGTAAGGATTTTATTTAATAGTTTTAGTTTGTTGCTTTAGGAGTTATCCTGTTTAGGAATCTGGATCATGTTTAACTTTTGTTATCTTTTCAAGATCCTATTTAAAGGGCTCTACTCTTTCTATTCAGGCAGTCTATGAAATATATGAGTTTATACAGGGATATCATTACTTTCTTAGGCACAGGGATGTCTAGGGGTCCTTAGGCACATGGATATCTATGGTTTTATCTTCTTAAATTTAGGCACATCAAACCACCATTCTTGAACTTGCCTCCATTGGGGTTGCTATTAGTAGGCTCTATGCTCAGAGGGGTGCTCTAGGAGTAGTAACCTCGCTTGACATCTTCTTTCTGGTCGTTGAATAGGTAGGTATGAATTAGGTTGTTCGTTGGTAAGTTGCCCCCATTTTTAGTGCCACGGTTTCTTAATGTAGGAAATTTCCACAGAGGGAGAGAGATCATGTACAATATTTGGATGAGCAAGTCAAATAATTGGAATGGAGATTCAAGGGAATAGGAAAGTGGCACTTTATCACTGTCATGAAGGGGACTTGCTCGCTAGCTAGCTCGTGCCTGGGTGTATGTGGAAATCTTCAAGATCCCGGGAATTATGATGGTGCATTATCAAGATCCCATTATTTTCCTTCGTTCAATGAAGAGCCGAATCCGTAAGTCATCGGCCAAATGGGTTTAGTCTTATCTCTATGATTCTTACCCCAGTTCCTTGTTTTTTTGATAGGTTATCCCAGTTCCTTGTTACTCTCGTACTTAGTAATTCTTATTGTTAATCAAACATGGATTCGTTACCTTTTTCAATTCCTAGTATTACACGCTTTGCTTTTATTTTACAGTGTTATCTTTGTGTTCGAAACTTCGAATTGGATGCTCTTTTGGGATAAACTGTATGACCTCTGTTTCATTTTGTGCAGGGAACATAGAGGCCTGTAAGGACTTCTGTAGAACAATATATGGTTTTGTATACCAATTAGGTACATATTTGAAGCCACAGGTGAGTATTCATTCAAATTGTTAATGGTAGAAAAGTATAGTTGACTACTACTTTCAGTGTCTCTGTACGATTCACTGTTGTTCATTTTATCTAGATATTTCATCATTATATTTTGTCAACTAGTCTGTTTCATTATTTGTCGCTTATTTGACTCGGCTTTTTCTTGAACTTCCGTGACCTGCATCAGTTATTTTTTTGGGTTTAGGGAAGGAAAATATGAATGGTATTTTTATTATATTTTTCCCAGATAAAAGCTAGCTAGCGACTGGTTTAGCTTGTGAAGGAATGAATTTATTAATCGTGGAGATAGGATTCCAGTGTTTTCTCTTGAATGTAACAGGATTGATCTTTATATTGTGGTGGTGTATTTATGATCTCCATGTAGGTGGCGCTTTTGAATGGCATTACTATGGGTGGTGGAAGTGGGGTTTCAATACCTGGGACTTTTAGGGTTGCAACTAACAAAACTGTAAGTACCAGGGATCCTCGTGATCATTTTCTGTCTCTTATTGTTAACAGTTTACTTTGATAATCTTTTTTTTTTTTCTTTTTTTCTTCATTTCCTTTGCCCAAGAAGATTGTTTATTTTTATGCAAAGGTCAAGGAAGTGTCATTAATATTTGTGAATGTAGCTGACTTAAAGTTAGCCTACTTCTAATGTAAAATGCAGTGCTTTGAAGGCTATGACATTGAGTTTTCTTGTTTGCATTGACAAGGTGTGAACCTTGTGCTTTTGCGGATGTCAGAAGCAAGGAATAGAGAAATACTTCTAAATGACTCCTAATAATTGGAAGGACAATCATGCACGTAATGTTCAGAACAACTAGTATAACGATATTGTAGTTTGCACTATTCCCCCTCCTCTCTTTCTTCCACTCCCACTTGGCCTTTAGTTGTCAGCACCTAAAAAGCACAGACATCTCTGGGCCTTTCGTATCAGGGTCCAGATGTGTCGGACATAGACATGCTCGCCGACATCCCCGACACATGATGATATGTATGCGAGTATTAATTAGTTTGGCCTCTGGCACGTTTTGGACATGCTCCGACATGTACTGGACACTTCTGGGAGTACTAGACTCATACCAGACACAAGTGGTTGGGGTGGTTGTGAGGTCGATCTTCTGGTGACACAGAGGCAGCGCCGGTGCAGAACGTTGGTGGAGAAGACGAGATGGCACACGAGGAGCCTCTTGGGAAGATGAGGAGGCAACATGCAAGGAACTTCTTGAGGCTTTTGTTCTTAAGCACCGCAATTTAGTCTTGAATGGGGGCAAACACTTTCTTTGTGGTGCAATTAGTCTTAATGGTATTTTTAGGCCTTTTAAGGTATGTTTAGCTGACATCTTTTCAACTAGTTATTTTAATTTGGTTCCTTTGTTATCATTTTTATTGTCTACTATTAAAAATGAGAGGTTGAGGGGTAGGTGAAGTTTTTGCGAGTAGCAGCACTAGGAGACTCTGATGCTACTCTTCGAAGCTCTCTCATGCATTTCTTTTCCAAATATAAAGATGTCATCTTTTGGTCTTTATGATTATTGATTAATGAAATTTTCCTTTGCTGATTAGAAAAAAGAAATGGAAGGAAAGTGAAGCGAAAAATTCCAGCTATTGCTACATCCTATGTAGCACTTGAACACTTTGTCTCAACATGCTCGAGTCGGACACTCTCCGAATGTGGACCCTTGTCCAACGCTCAATTTCAAAATGTTTGATACTATATTTTTTGCATTATTTTCAATTGGTAACCCTCCCAATGTCCGGACATGCTTCCAACATTTGTCCAACACTTAATTTTGAAGTGTATGGTTATTTTTGCATTTTTTTCCAGTTGGACACACTCCAACATGCTCGGTTACGCCAAGGACATGCTCGTGACACTTTTCGGACACTTCGGGGCAAAAAGGCGGTCATAAGAACATTTGAAGCGGGTTGAAATTATAATAATTCTAAGTTGAACATGCGAAACTATAATTATTGTAGTAACCATTATTTGAAATGTGGGGTTCTCTCTCTCTCTCCCCCACTTTTCTCTATTCAACACTCTCTCTCTCTCTCCCCAACATTCTCTTATTTCAACGAGAATGTACACATGTAGAATATTTGTGTGCGTGCTATAATGATGGAAATGTGTAATGTAGAATAATGGTAAAAATGTGGACTATGCAGTGTTCAAAAAGAAGGTCTAGGCGGCCGAGTACTTGCCGCCTAAGCACTAGAAGGCCCCTCGCTGACTAGTCACCCGACAAGTTGCCCGACTAGGCGCCGAGTACTCGGCCTGGAAGTTAGAAGGTGCCCGGCCACCCTGGGAGCGCCTAGCGAGTTTTAGAACCTTGGGAATATGTATGTGATGGTAGAATTTAACTTGTATCTTTGTTTCAGTGATTCTTTATTTTGTTTGATGTTTTTTCCATCAGGGTTATTGAAACATCAATATAAAATGAAAATATGTGTATTGGAAAATCAACATGTTGCCCAGTGTGTCTTGTCCTCTATTTTTCGGAAATTTGTGTGTCCACGTGTCCTTGTCGTGTTCCATGTCTGTTTTCTATCCCATGTCCGTGTTGGTGACATAGGTTCCATCTCAGATCTTTTTGTTGAAAATTATTAAGAAAGTGTAGTAGTCACGGGATTCTTGATTCCTATTACTATAAACCATCTCCTTTTAGCTCTACATGGTGCCAGAAAACTATTTATTCCTTGCCAGTAGTCTGTTTCCTCACAGCCTCCTCAACACATTCTGACATCTATCTTGTCCTTCCACTGCTGGATACCAAAATCAAACTCCACTGTTTTTTGTTGTGTTATCTTCTAGGAAGATTTCCTAATCTTGCCTTGTATGTTCCCTCTAACTTCACCTTTCCGATTATACTTTTGATAAATTAGAATGTTTTTAAGGTTGACTCATTGACTGTTTGAGCCGGACAACATAGTTGAAAAAACAGGATAGAAAGAAAGAAGAAACAGACATAAAATTCAAAACAGAAGGTGTAATTTGGATTAACTGCATGGGCACCCTGTGTGGATGTTTGTGTCTCTTGCCATGTGAACACGTTTCTTGAACTTTTTTCCTTTTATGCGCGTTGCGCTCTTTTCTGATTTATTTTTATCTTTTTATTCTTCTTGGAGTTTATCTTTTGTTTATTCCATAGGTTTATGGTTTGGCTGTCAACTTCAGTTAACAACATCAATAGGTTCCTACGAAGATTTGACTGAAAATCAAGAATATGATAGTTTCGGTTTGTCCATTTCCTGAAGATGGTCTGGTGGAGATAATATTCGATTTATACATGTTTATCTTTCGTTCTTTGGATCTCCAGCTGTGGAGGGATATGGTTATATTTTGGCTTACCAATGCAGGTTTTTGCTACTCCTGAAACTTTAATTGGGTTCCATCCTGATGCTGGGGCATCATTTTACCTTTCACATCTACCTGGTTATTTAGGTTAGTTCTTACACTGTTTCGTGTTTCTGTCTTTCTATGCATGATCAACTTGTTTCATTTAGAACAGTTAATCGGGACCCTATACATGAAGTATTTGTGGTTTTATAATTTGGTGAAGATGTTACCTGGAGTCACATTTAGATTTGTTGTGCAAGTTTCTACCTTACTAAGTCCAGATAAATAAAGTACTTGTTCTTTTTAAGCCATTCTGCATACATGGAACCCTTTACAATTCAATTTTGTTAGTTGGAACGGGAGACACACACAAGCTTCGGTTCTTGCACTGTGTGCTCATATTATGTGAAGTAGGGCAAGGAAAATAAGTTGAAGTTTGTCCTGGCAACAAGGTTCATATTGCTGCTCTGCCATCCATCTTAGGTATGAGACGCATGACCGTATCATGTTCCTCCTTCCCCTCTTTGAGGTCTCTTACAGTGATTTTTATTCAAAGGTGTTATACAGCTTGAGATGTATTGTTTTGGTATTTCCAAATACTTCTTGGCACAATTGGTGATCTAACTGGGTAGCTCCAGGAGGTCTTTGAGTTCAAGTCCCTTAATTTGCATTTGTTAGTGTGTCTATCAGTGTATGTATGTTTCTGCACCCTCTTCAGCTAGTTTGTTTCTGTATGAGTCAGGAAGCCCCTGCTGTTTTGTAGCTTAAGTTTTTGGGACAATTGGTGAGCCAACAACACTTATAGCTGTTTGAGAAGTGGTGGACAAATTTAAGATCCAGTTTGGAGGACATAAAGAGAGTCAGGAATTTATCTATCCAATAAGAACGGTCAGGGCGGCTATCAAGTGTCCACAATTGTGGCCTTCTTTGTGCCACTTGGCACGGAGAGTTAATATTTCGTCTAGGTTATTGACCCAGCCGATTCCTGTTAACCGCTGATGGTTCAAGCGGTTTGCTGGAATTGAAGTGATTCGGCTGGTTTACTCTGGTTTTATATGGCAAACGCTGCTTGTGGTCTGACGGGACTGGAACTGAGACTGCTCTGGTCCCTTATTTTAGAACATCGCTTCTGTGGTTGTATAGTAAAAGGGTACTTCTGTGGATTGCCCAGTGGGCGTATGATTAGAAGCAAAATTTTTTTCCTTCAATTAATGCAAGTCTATGTCACAATGTATAAAGTACCTTTACATCCTGTCAAACTGACATCTGCATTGACAGTGTAATCAATTATCAATGACGTCACCCTCTTATCCGACATTGCATTTCCCCGAATAAAATTGGTTGTATTTTTATTTATATATTTTTTGCAGGGGAGTATTTGGCTCTCACTGGAGACAAACTAAATGGAGTCGAAATGATTGGCTGTGGGCTTGCTACACACTATTCACTATCTGCAGTTAGTTCTGTTGGACCATTTTCCTTTTTTCTGTAGCGTACCTTTTCCCTGGGCTTTATAATTTATCTATGTATTTGTTTTACAATGATTTCCTCCAACAGAGGCTTCCATTACTTGAGGAACAACTAGGAAAACTGGTCACCGATGATCCTTCTGTCATTGAAACTTGTCTCGGAACATACAGCGATGTAGTTTATCCTGATAGCACGAGTGTCCTTCACAGGTATGTGTTTCCTGTTATTTTCTTTGGTCTTTCTTATTGTTTCCTTCCGCTTTTGCATAATGACTTCAGAGGTTTGTTCTACTTGGTTCTGACCTCATCAGTGGTGCTATTCAATTTCTCACTCTCGTTGTAATTTATTTGCTTGTAGTTCCAATTAGAGCATCATCATGGGATGTACGATCTTGGCACATGTTGATTTTTTTTTTTTTTTTGGTTACATTAGGTGAAATGACATTATAAGAGAGTTGTCGAGGATCATTTTATATAGCTCCATGAAAGGTGATAATTTGAGGGAATGACATTCTGTGAGAAATACATTTTGTTGTGTTAAACTGAATGCTTTGCGCTTTTCCTTTCGTCATAGCAATGACGATTGGTTAGTTTGAATCATATCTATCAGCTACCATCATTTATATCTTTATTTTAATGCATCTTGGCAATTCTTAAGAATCCTATCTTTATAACGAGCCCATTTCTGTCGTTATGAAAACCCCATTTTGAAGGATGATATACTTGAAGTCTGTTTTAGAAATAATTATATTGGTTTTGTCTTCATGGTTGAACCCAATGCCACTTAGGATATAGGATGGTAGAAGAGCTAATAACTGTGAGAATGTCGATGAATGTACTAGATTTCCTTGGCTGCCTTTTCGATTGATGCTCAACTTTGGTAGGCATTTCTGTACTGTTGTCCCCATTTGAAGATGGCTTCGTTGGTCCATCAAACACTAGGGAGACTAAGTAAACTTTTGTTTCCAAAGTAATACAAGATATGGGCTCAATCAATTACCCATTACATTAGATAATTCATTTGGTTTTGGATTTATCCAGACTCCAGAGTAAAGGGAGATGAATAAATGGGCACAATTTCATTCGGTATTTTCTGAATTATTTTGTGGAAGTAAGTTTTCTTTAGATTTTTCTCAATGTTATCTCTTTGTTCATGGTCTGGTAATGGCAACGGTCAGACATTTCTTATTTTGGCCTTGCTTCCATCTGGGTTAATTAGAGCCTTAGGAGATTTGTCCAGTCTAACCTTGGTTCTGTGAAGAATTTCCAGGCTCCTAACATAAGTAAATTGTCATCTCGATACTTATTGGATATGTTATTCAATAGATATCTCTACAATGATCTTGATTTAGCTGGTCCTTTTTTCTGTCATTTGCTTAGGATCGAAACACTCGATAAATGTTTCAGCCATGACACAGTTGAAGAAATCATTGATTCTTTGGTAAGAATATTTTTTTTCGCTTCCCGTCTCAAGAGAAATCACCTTTTGTTTCATTTTCCCGAAACAGCTTGGTAGCCAATGAACTGCTGAATTGTATTTTTCACATATTATAATCCCAGGAAAGTGAGGCAGCAAAAACGCACGATGACTGGTGTACTTCAACCCTGAAGAAGCTAAAGTATGCCTCGCCATTGAGCTTGAAAGTTTCCCTGCGAGCTGTAAGTGCCTTCTAGTCTTTTCACTCTTCTTGATTCTTCCAAGTCATTTTTATCTGTGGAGTAATCTTTCAATAAAGTTTGTTTTAGATACGAGAAGGTAGATATCAGACTTTTGATCAGTGTTTGGTCCGTGAGTATCGAATGTCTCTACAAGGAATGTCAGGACAGATTTCGAATGACTTCTGTGAGGTATAATATTTCTTGATCTTAACTGATGAGGAAAGATTTCCTTGATCTTATTTACTCAATGTATCTTCTCCTATATCTGCTCACCAGGGAGTTCGGGCAAGAATGGTCGACAAAGACTTGGCACCTACGGTACCTATGATGCATATTATATTGGCAAGCTGCTATTGATTCTGATTTGCATGCGCACACACACATATGCATATAAGCATGTTTATGCATATATACCACCAGTTTGATGGCGCTAAGAGAAAGTGTTTGGTACTTGGGGAAAAAAAAAAAATCTCCTTTACTCCTTTTGTTGGTTCCTACTTAGAATGTAAAGGAAAAGAAGGGAATCAGCTCTTCTCCAGTCCCTTTCAGGGACAGGGACTGGATTGTTATGTTGTCCATTGTGAGCTCTTTCAGGGCCCACTTTAATGATCAGCCATTCATTCTTTAGAGCTCGTCGAACAAAAGTTATATCCAGCGGAGATCGATTGATATATTTTTGAACGCATTTATGATGTAAAAATAAAGATTGGAACACTGAGTCGGAATACATATTTTTAACGAAAATGCATTTCAAAAAAGGCCCACAAGAGGCCGAACAGGTTCCTCCAGTAATTGGAGAGAATCCTGTTCCAGAAAGAAAAACATTCCAAGTGTAAGGAAGTGGGGAGTTATTTTCTTCCTTTCTCATTCTTTTTTTTCCTGATTATTCTGTCACTTTGTCTTCAAAATCTAACAAGGGAAAATCATTCTTCTCCCCGAGGTTTTCCTGATTTTTGTATAACCAAACAGAGAAAATTATTTAGTTTTGGAATCTCTCATTTGTTCTCTTTCTTGCTTGTCCGTTTTCGTTCTTTCCCCCTTTCCTTTCTGTCTTTGTTAGATTCAGATTCGTGATCATTTCCTTTATCGTATCATTTTAAAATCATACAAGGGAAATTATTTTCCTTCTCACATTACTTTTATTTGTGAAACCAAACAACTTCTTTGAATTTCTTTCTTTACTTTCCCTTTTCCATTCCTCCACACGTTCTGCTAGAGCTTGTCCCACATTGGTTAATTATGACCTATATGAGCTTGAGCAACCTCTCCAATCATTGCCAATTTGTTTTGAGTTGGATGCTTTAACATGGTATTAGAGTTAGATTCTTGGACAAGACTCTATTGATTGATTACCCCGTTGTTTGTGCCTTGTGCAGAACTTGAATTGTGATCCTATGTTATGGATCCTTTATTTAACTCTCCATGTGTGGGGGAGTGTTAGAGCTTGTCCCTCATTTGTTAATTATGATCCGAAACTCGCATTTGTCAATTGGTTTCGACTTAGTTGCTTTAATAGTTCCAAATAGACCCATAAGTGTGTTGTGCCATGTGCTAATAGGCCCTTATCATTTGATTATCATAATCTACGAGGCCTAATTTTAAGCTGTCTCAAAACTGCAGTGGAACCCTCCAATCCTGGAACAAGTATCGACGGACATGGTGGAGCAGTATTTCTCCCCTCTTAGCGAATGTGAGCCTGACCTAGAGCTACCCACAAAACAGCGAGAAGCTTTCACATAGCCGTGACTGTTCTTCTCACTGCAGATGGATAATATTGGAAACCTTTTGCGTTTCCTCCAGGTCTCTCTCTCTTTCTCATTTTTTTGCGAACAATGAGATCCTTTTCGCAAATTTATGGATGCTAGATTGCTAGTAAACCTTGTTGTTTCTGTAGTTCAATGCAGGTGTCAATCAATAAAATTTCCAGAATTTGGAAGAAGCTTTTCTTTTGAGTTTGGTTGTATAGTCTTTGGTATCGGGACCCGTTGGATATTAAACACGAGAGACTGTGGTATAGAACATTTGTGGGAGAAGTTCAGTTTTCTCTTTCGAGCATTTGCGTTCTTACATTGGTTTTAGAACATTTTAATTCTTGTGAACTTCTGAGTTCGGAGTCATTTTTCCATTTTTTTTTTTGTTTCGATTTGTTTTAGAGCAAAGGGAATCAGATGTTGATAATAAGAATAGTACTATTACATACCCATCAAGTCCCGAGAGAGAGAGAGAGAGAGAGAGAGAGAGAGAGAGAGAGAGAGAGAAGCAGTAAATTACAAAAAATGCATTCCATCGCCACAACAACCGAAGCAGTTCATCGAATCCGGGGGTGCTGTGCACGGTGCCATGCACCCCGCGGTCGTCCGATCATGTTTTGGACGGCCTGGATGTGCTTTGATTTTTTACCGGTAAAAATAAATCAAAATTATACTCCATCCGTCCTTTTTTAAATGTGTTACTTCATAAATTCAATTTATTAAAGAAACATCATCATTACAGCTTTCACATCAACTTTTTCCTTCACTTTATATTTTTCACATCAGCTTTTACCTCTATTTTCCAAAATTATTCTCCACTTTTACCCATTAACTCTTTACCCACTAAATTTTCAAAAGAGCAAAATGATAATTGTACAAACTTTTACCTAGTAACTTTTCAAACCACACACTTATTTAGGGACAACCCAAAATGGAAATGTCTACATTTATAAAGGGACGGAGGGAGTATCAAAATTGCTGAACGCATCTGGGCCATCCAAAACACGACTCGGATGGCCGAGGGGTGCACCCAGCACTCTGTATCCTCTTGCAAGATATTCAGCTTCTTAATGTCATGTTGGGATTGAAAAGTAATGCACTTTCGTGCATAATTTTTTTTAAATTTTTTTCATATCACTTTCAAAAGCTCAATTCTTTAAATTAGAGAAAAAGAAAAAAAAATTAAAAGTAGACCAAATTTACCTAATGGACAAATTATGGAACGAAGGGAACAGTACAACTCAGCCAACGGCGTTAGTTTTCTGGATTTTCTGTAAATCTCGTCCACAATACCGTTAATAATGCCTACAGTCATGCTCAATCAACACAAAAGTCTTTATCTGGCTCACTGTAAATTGGCTTGCAAGAGCAATATTTTGCTTTCAGGCAGGTGAAGTAACTGTTGTATTACTCTTCAGAGTTCAGATTATTCGTACGTATGGCAATTCTGTTGCCATCGCTCACGTAGAATTATGCTTCCTCTAAGGGGAAGAGATCCAGATCCTTGTAACAAATAGATAAATACGTACGTTTTTAAAGATCCAGATTTGTTTCATTTTTGGCTTGGATGAAAACATGATATATGTTTTTTGGTACTTGGTAGCTAAATTATAAGATATGTTGCCAAAGAAGTGCAGAACATTACACATCATGTGCCTATTTTTGGTTGATTAATAGCCCTTCGATGCTTCTCCCTCCGAGAAATATAGGCCTCACGGGAGAAATCCTTGTCTAAAATAAAAGCTAAAGAAAATAAGTAAGCTCATCAAAACATTTGAAGTCTGTGAATTCAATGAGTTCATGGGAATTATTGGGAAACAAAAATGCCTGTTTGTGAAAGTAAAAAAGATATATTATCAGTTTTGATCAATTGATTTTCCCGTCCTATGAAAATAGATTCAAATATCCATTTCATGTATCATAAGAGTAATAGAAGTCTTCAAATGTCGACAAAAAAAGAAAAAAAAAAAGATAAAAGAAAGTAATTGAAGTACTTTTTTTTTTTGACCTCTGTACAATGTAGATGTGCAGATTCTACAGAGGCTGGATCTGCAGATTATTTTCATCTGCAACTTTTTCAGAGGAAGAAGACGAGGAAGATTTCTTGCTCTGAATGGCATCCATCTCTTGTACCGGGGGAGGGTCCACAACGGTGGCTGATGTTGTGGTGTTATCATCGGCTAGACGACCCTTCATCTCCCTGTGTTCTTGACACAAGGCACACCAATGCAAACAGCAGTGTACCATGCATGCATCACATGGAGAGTCCTGTAGAATTCGGTAAGGCATCGAGAGAAGTCAGAAAACAGCAAGCCAAAACAGCACAATTAGTTGAAGATTTTCTGAGGATCATGAAACAACCAAGGATGACCTTCAGTTAAGGCAGGAAAAACACATTTTACGGGCATAATTGACCTTCAGTACGACGAAGCTGAGATTACCTTTAGATGGTATTTCTTTTGCAGTGATTGCCTAGCCATGCCGGTATAGATTCCACACACCCACCAAGCAAATAACAGGCCCTCATATATCATAACCACTGTCTGTGGATCGATGCCATGCAAAAGGGACGTCACTGCAGCAGCTGTCATACCACCTTCTATGCATATGACATGACCAATACAGGCAGCCCTCTCAGAGTTATCTCCATTCAAATTTTCAATATTACGCCCATATAACACACACGGGCAGAAAAGTCCAGTCCAGCCTAGAAGATAACCAAAGCAGTTCAAGAATGGACAAGGATCAGTAACGCAAAATGGACACGTCCTTATCACTGAAAACTAAAAGAAATTAACCTATAGATTTTGTACACCGGACTGTTAAGACTTTCCGCTATTACACCAAATAGATGACTGCATAACCAGAACTTTTGAATTATTGCATATCGTGCAATTCCTACTTACATCTGCTATTGATCATTGTACTTAACATGTGCATTATTCCTAGAATCTTACATTAAATTCCCACCAAAGCAACAGTCTTACTTGGCAAAGGATGCCAGATTTGGAAATTTTAAATTTCAATAAGAGGGTGAACTTCTCATTGATCTCTAGTTTATTTTCTTTATGA
The DNA here is from genome assembly GCA_016920895.1 of Vaccinium myrtillus. NCBI lineage: Eukaryota > Viridiplantae > Streptophyta > Magnoliopsida > Ericales > Ericaceae > Vaccinium > Vaccinium myrtillus. The sequence continues at coordinate 13,906,358 of CM029276.1, forward strand.
CTTGACAGAAGAATGTGTTAGAGTGTGCAGTAGCTAAAAAGTTGAAGCATAAAGCAAATATACAAAACACTTACAACTTTCGGGATCTTCAGCACAACCAAAAATCCCAGTTGACCAATCTTCATCAGCAGGGGGTTGGTAGGTCGGAGGAAGTGTTTGTCCACATTCTTGGCATCTACGAGCAGTCAACTGTGCAATGTACAATCCACAGTGCAACGAAACAAAGGATCTAAATGATGTTTTCGCTCCAACCAAAGAGAAAAAACACATCTTCTGATTTTATAGCGCAGTTGAAGTTTGGTATATGGATTCAGGGTTCATAGAAAAGAAAGACGTAGAGAGGATGCAAATCGATGGAAGCATGTTCACCTCCCATGTCTTCATATGAATGTACCAACAGAATGACAAGATCACAAGAATACCTCAAGAAGCATAAACAAATACTACAGCATAAACAATAACAAATATCACATGTTAACACTCCCTCTCAAGCTCAAGCATAGAGATCAAACATGCCTAGCTAGCTTGAAGGTGCACTGTTGGAAAGAAGAACGAGCAAGGGGCTTCATCAGAATATCACCCTATTGTTCCTTGGAGCAACAGCGTGCTTCTGTTTCAATACTTTTCTTCTCTTACGAAAAAGAAAGAAAAGGTCAGGGGTCATCTCTTCTTAGACAAGAACCACTATTCTAAAAAAGATGGCAAAATGCAGGTTGATTCTTCATTCCAAATGGCCATCACTGTCCCCACTTGTTGCAGCAGTAACAGCACGAAAGTGAATTTTGAGATGCAAATTATGTTTGTGAAGATAAACAGTTAATCATTCTCCGCCCTAATAATCCACTTCAAACAGCAAAATCGTTTATCAGCATTAAGTAACACAAGTTAAAAATCACCAAAGAGTTTACATAAACCCAAGTGTCAGTAAAACCACAGCTAAATTTACAGGCAACAACTTGTGAGTCCTCAGAGTTCATGTGTTTTCCATACTGGAGAAATTAAAAAATAACTTATAGACCCAATTCAGACCCATAAAACTTAATTCCGCAATCAATAAAAGCATGGTAATCACCTGTTCTTCCGCTTTGCCAGAAAATGACTATCGTAGCCTGTAGATTGCAGAAACTACCATACCTTACTTAAAGAGTGATTTTGTCTTTTGGTGAGCATATGTTTGAGCAGGGGTGTAGAACAAATAATATTTTGGTAAGGCAAATGCTATATGGACATATATTTTGAAACATAAATACTTATATATGAGTAATGTGTTGCAGAATTGAGATATTTGACCAATTTCCGGTAATCACTCACCTGTTATGGCCATTTTGTTATGGCGTATGGAGTCTAATATGGTACTATTTACTAGGCAAGTTCTTCTAATCATTTACCTGAGATTGATGACATTTCTCTCTCAGACTTGTGACCCTATCTACGTATGTTAGAGTACAGGAAATTCTGAAGTATCTGTTAAATTATAGTGACATATATGGCCTACACTGGATGAAACAGGTAAATCTTGTGAGTCTATGCTTTCTATTCTTATCTTTCCCCATGGAAAAGTATCCCCTAGATCCTTTTGCTAGGGTTCTACTTATTTCCGACACATTCCATAGTCAAATTCCTCCTCTACCACCATGACAACCAAACTGAGCCTTAATCAATTGGAGTCGGCTACATGAATCTATTTTCTCAAATGAATCTATCGAAGGCATTGTGTTCCATGATACCCATGAAACTACTATTTTCCATTTACGTATGATGTATGAGTATTTCCATGCGCAATTAACGTTTGTAGCTACTTACGGCGATAATGCTATCCATGTATATATCCAATAAATCTACGAAGAAAGGTGGAAAGATAAAAATAAAAACTAAATGAAAAACTCAATTTAATTGGGAAGTGATCGATTTGGAATTTCGACAAGTCACGAACAAAGAACCCTAACGAGGAGGAAAAAGGACAAACCCGAGCAACGTCGATCGGTTGGTTGAGCTCTCCAGGCGTGATATTCTGCAATGACGCCTGCTCCTTTGTGAGCTTCACGTACGTTCCCTCAGCCATGTGATCCGGTGATCGACCTATTTCTCAAACTTCATCAGGAAAACCAAAGCATGTACCTGCAACATATATGAGAGAGAGAGAGAGAGAGAGAGAGAGAGAGAGAGAGAGAGAGAGAGAGAGAGAGTCCAAAAATGGAGGGAGGGTTTTAATGGAAGAAACGGGTGGTGAAATTTGGAGGGCTGTCAGTTGCTCATGTTCAACGGCATGAACCGAAAATTGAATTTCACGGAAGAAACGGTTGAAACGACACCGCAGGAGCACTTTTGAAATAAAGGATGATCTGACGGAAATATCCTTCTATTTTTTTAAACGGAATGATTTTTATTTTTTAACATCAAACGGAATGAGTTGAAAAGGTTAATTTATAAAGGCTAACAAAAAGTAAAAATTAGTTGGTAAAATTACAGACAAGCTCCGGTCTAGTTAAATTGGTTTCAATCTAGAATTGTAATTTTTTTTTTTCAAGTATGTTCTAAGATAAGTTCAACTGGTGTCTGATCAAGGTAATTTCATACGACTTGTATTATTTTAGCCTGATTAATATTCTCAATGAGATCTAAAATCCTGCGATTTCAATCGCTAGAGTGAGTTAGAGAAGTGTCCACCAACGGACTTTTAATTTGACCATCTAATCCGAAGAGGATTCATTCTCAATCCGATACAATTTCAGAATTGTCCCATTCCCTACACATTTTACTTCTTGTCTTTTTTCACATGTAAAGTGTGATTGCAATAAGGTAGCATATTCAGTGACTAAGAACCCCCCTATTAGAGGCTAGTTTGATTACCTGGAGGGGTAATTTTCCTTCATGGACTTGTCTGGCTTAGCATTAAATGATGTTCGGGCCCTCAGGCCCTCCCTTTGCAATAATAAAATCTTCTTCTTACTTGGTTTAGAAAAAAAAAAAGACTTGATATTGAGTACATATAAAATAACAAACTGTTCTAGAATCAAATAAATTCTCACCTAAAATACTGAAAGAGTGATGGCAGCAAAATCGATAACACAAAAAAAGGTGATTTGCCTTGTTTTTAAAATAGGGTCGTTTAAAAACAAAAAACAGAAAACACAAATTTTATTACCAAACCATGTTTTTTTGTTTTTGTTTTTAGAAACAATAAACATGATTCTATTTTTATTTTTTTAAGAAACAAAAAACAGGAAACAAAAACGTTACCAAACGCCCCCTAAAAATACTTGCTATTAATCTTTTTAGAGTTAGCCATAGGAAGTTTTATCCAGACTTCAATTAGGACTCCCACTATCGAACTATAGATTGTTCCCCAAAGATTAAATTAGGTAAAGTTATGTTCCTACTCAAATTCGAAGCGCGAATAAAAAAAAAAAAAGGATAAGCAGACCACAACATCAAAATTTTTATTATTTTCTTCATATAATAAAACTTACTCTCCCACTCACCAAATATCTCTCACTCAAAACAGAGAAAAAGTGGTGAGGAGTTTGGACTTTGGAGAGAGAGAGAGAGAGAGAGAGAGAGAGAGAGAGTACATCCAAAATGGCCTTCAAGTAATTTTTGATAACAAAATGGCCTTCAAGTAATTTTTCCGCACAGTTTCGTTCTACCAAACGCGAGATCGAATTGTTTATCCAAATCCCCGTCACTCTTTTTTTTTTTTTTAATATTCAGGGGCCAACTGACGCGCACATTAACTAATTCATGAAAAAAACTAACACAAAAATCCATCGCCATAGCCCCCACTTAAATCATAGTTTGTCTCCAAAGAGAATCGAATCGAATCCTTGCTATGTTGCAAGCAAACATTCGCCCTTTCCCGTCGCTTTTAACTGGTTGCATATAGGGATGGCAATGGATCGGTTTGGTCCGGATTTTATGATTATCATACCCAAACCCAAAGTATTTATCTATACCCAAATCCAAACCGATATCCGACGGATATAATTTTTAGTGCACCATAACCAAACCATATGGATTTGGATTTTATCCGAACCACACCAAACCAGCATTAATATTCATTCCATTAATGAACATATGAAGGAAAAATATTATATATTAAAACAAAAAAGTAACATCAATGCCTCCATTGTTTTAGGATGAAGTTGACTACGATGCGGAGTCACCAATCTATTACTAGTGCTAAATGCCGACTCAGAAGCAATAGAAGATATGAGGATAGCTAACATATCCTATAAGTAATATTATATAGATCAGTTTGGATTTGGTTTGGGTTTGGGTTTGGCCAAATACTTGCTAAGACCAAACCCAAATCCAAACCCGTTGGATATCATGTTTCGAAAACCAAACCCGCCCCATGGGTAGGAAAAAATAAAAAAAACCTCCCCGATAGGTTCGGTTTGGTTCGGGTATCCACCGATTTTGGGTGAAATTGCCATCCCTAGTTGCATACGTTGCCTCGTATCCATCGTTAGTTCGTCACCACTCCACTCCACTCCTTTTTTCTTCTTTGAGTGCCACTCCATTCCCCTGGGACTATGATTTTGATGACTCTCCAAGTTAAATATCCAACCACTTTTTGAGTAAAAATATCTCTCCCCTATCTGTTTACCTTAAAATTTGGCCAAAAATCAGCTTCTTTCGCCAACACAATCGGATCGTTTGCAAAACCATAGGGAAGAAAAAATGGGTGGTGGAGCCACGATAACACCAGTTGCCGGTGGCATCGGTGGAGGAGCCACCACAACTAACCACCACCACCACCACCACCTCAAACCAAACAACTTCCACCAGTCTTCTTTTCCTCCACTCAACCTTCCAGTCTCAGCCAATTCTGCTGTACCCTTTTGGCCAAATCGTTCTAATAAGCCCTTATTTCTCGGTGAAAGCTCGACAAGAATTCATTCATTTGATCAAAGAGAAGAAAGTGATGACGATGATAGAGCAGTTGGGTCTTACTATGACTCTGTTTTCCGCCCTGTTCCGTCTCGAATCGAGGTCGATAAGGCCATTTCTGATCTTCAAAGGCAAGTTTACTCCCATTTTTTGAACATCTCTTCTGGACCGGAAGAGACAGTTCTCATCTACACTATATATTTGTTACAATCAATAGTTTGCTGATTAGTAAATCTGAACCATTGAGTTTATCAATATACGGTGCAGATGAGACTGTCTCGACCAATTCAAATTAGGATCCGGACCCATATGACAATTCAGACTCGATTACTATTTAAATTCCCAATTGAGTTCAAATTTTAATATTCCATTCTGGGTGTCTCAATTGTAGTTCTTGGTGAATTCAATGTAATTCCCTGTAGCTTAATTGCTTACAGATTCATGCTTGGGTTTCGTACATCTGAATTTGAGTGGCTACAGAAGATGCTGTATCTTCACAACCCAAGCATGTTGAAATCTCTGGGGTTTGGCAATGTTGATGATGCTTTTAGCTTGCTGCAAATTGACCCGTCGGTTCAGGTACTTTGTTAGTTTTTGCCTCCTTACAAAGTTGGATTTCCCAAAAGGGACAAACAATTTGGGACGGAGGGAGTAAAATATAATAGAAAAAGTGAGATAATTGAGGAGCCTTAGGTCTGCCCCTGACAATGGTTATCATAAACACTGGACTCATATTAACGTATTGTCAATCTCAGCCGCTTCTAACATTGATTTGTTTATCCTGACCATCAAATTATAATTTGCGGAATCCGGGGGAGGTGCTATGCGCCGTGTTGTGCGGCAAAACTACGTCGTTTTGCTCATTTTCTTGGTACATCCAAGGGCCTTGTTTGGAGAGTTAATTTTTGGGGTTCAATTTTAGGGGATTTAGGCTCTTTGGAGTAGGGTATAGTAGGTTTAGACACTTGGATTTAGACACTTCAGGTTTAAGTACTTCGTGTTTAGGGTTTAGGCACTTTGGGTTTAGGCACTTTGTAGTGGTTTTTTCTTTCTCCAAACAAGGCCCTTGGAAGCTTTGGAGTTGTGCACAAAAATCATGCAAAACGGCGTAGTTTTGCCGCACAACACGGCGCATAGTACCTACCGCATAGCACCCACCCCGGATCCTAATTTGCGGGTCTGCTATTTTTATACAACATATCTTGTTTACAATGAACAACACAAAAATTTATTGTTGAGTTTATATGCAGAGGATGGTGTCTTCAATATCATCCGATAAGGCCGTGTGGGATGCTATATTGAGCAACAACGCAGTTCAGAATCTCCAGCAGTCACTTTCTGCAGGTAATTTTTCTGTGGGGACAATCAATCGGGGCACGCTACGTTTTTTTTTCTTTTTCCCATTCATGCGTAGGTTGAGAAATTCTATAAAGAAAACCGACCAAAAATTTTCCTGTTCAAGAAGATCTTTTCATTTTCCATACGGACATTTCATTTTTTCGCGGTGAATTGGCGTGCATTAATCAATCCCCATATATATAAAAGGCTGGATAAAAAGCTTTTGAAACTCAGGTTTTTCGCAGCACTCTCTTAAACTCGGGTTTTTCTCAGCACTCTCTTAAAAAGCTTTTGAATGTACTGTTCACTGCAGCTAAAGAAGTGAGGTCTCAGAGTTCTAGCGAAAAACCAGACTTGGCTACAATGATAGTGGATTGGATTTTGGACATAGCGAAGGCAAAGGTTCTGGAACTCATCGAACAGTTCATCTCACTTGTGACCATGATATTTCAACCTCCCGAACAGAAGAAAAAATTCCCTGCACAAAACACGGATGGACGATTGGATGAAAAACTTAGATCCTCGTTGCTCCTCTCTGTCATAATTCTCTTGATTGTGGTCGTAACTCGAGCCCATGGGGTTTAGTTTACATAGCATTCTTCATGGACTCGCATAAAGTTTCTTGACAGTTTTGAGTAGCAAGGCTTGATAGTGATAAAACCAATACAGATTTCAAAAAACCCATGGAAAAACTTGGATTCATTGTGGAAGAGACCTGCACTTCACAAGGATCACAGTGTTGTCACTTTGCATTCTGATAACTTTTTTCCAGTCTACAGTAAACGTACATTTCATCATTCTGCTGAGATCTATTGCGATCGAGAGATTTGGCATATCACCACGAGCATACGATTCACAGCCACCACCAGCACTTCCTAAGCGCGACATCAACCACTTTTAGTTTCCTTCCGGTCTCTTCTTTTCGCAACTTCCAAGCGCTATGTCGTTTTTAATAAATTGTTGCTGAATTCCTCTACTTTTAAGGAGATTATCAATTGTGGACCCTAAACAGCAAAGCTTCATGCTTGCATTTTTCATGGTACGCCCATACATTTATGAGAAACTCAAGTAACCGGGAGTAGCAATGCTTGTCCCCACAAAATGATATCATGCTTACCAAAAAATGATGTGATCTCGTGGACCCCACAACTTTTCCACCAATCAGAAAGCGAGAGCAGGATGGTGTATGTGAATCCGGAGACTGGACGAATGTGAGAACACCGAAATATAAAGAATCGGAGAGGCCAAATGTGGGTAAAATGGTTTTCATATGCAACCCTAAAGACCATGGATGAGGATTTGGTTGAGGAGTCGGATTCCGACCACCCAAGGAAATGATGGTTGTGGCCATCTACAGGTGAGGTCTTTTGGTAAGGTATGTAAGAAAAGGAGAGAAACCAAGAACTAGGGAGAAAGAGAAGAAGAAACAACAAAGCAAGGATAAGATATTGAGAAAAAGACTTCGGCATCGACAAAAAACAACAGGAAAGCATGTTAAGCCTCCACCGGAGGCAGTGGAAGACTCAAACTCAACAGTGATTGTTGCCAGGCTTTTGAGATAGCACTGGGGTTATTGGGCAAGTAGGCTAATTTGACGAATTCAATTCTACACTTGCCTTTTCTGGGTGGAATTTTTGGTAGAAGCTTGCTTTAAATTATGAGTTTGCTTCCAATATCAGTATCCTAGCTTTTGACCATTCATTAGACATTCCTCTAAACAAGAAAAACAGAAACAATTTCACAAAAATCCAACGAAACTCCGCTGCAAAACTGAGAAGCAAAATCATCCCCTCCCGAAATTACTTTCCTTTTCGCTGCTGAAGGTGACACTGATGGGATCAGATCAGATTCTCGGAGCTGCACCAAGAAAATAAACAGGCAAGAAAGAGATGAGGGGAAAATTTTCAGAAAGAAAGAACAGAGGGGAAGTAAAAGAAAAACTAATAGATGTCTGCAAACTACCTCCGCCAATTGTAGCTTCAGGCAGCCGCTCGATTGAATACTTGTGCCGAGTGATGTACATGATCGGAACACCAGGGATCTGTTCATCAACCGCCGTATTTATGCACCGCAATTAAACAACTAAATCAACCAAATGGGAAAGTATTATATCTTTGTTATACCTTGCGTATCCTTCGCTTCAGATCTCGATCACATGTAGCAACAATGTAGCATTTATGCTGTTTCCAAACAAACATTTCACTCAAATAGGTCAGCAAAATGAATATCAGGGATGCCACAAAGCAATCTGGTGACACCCAGAGCATTTTTCATGAAGGCCACAGACCATGGCAAATGTGTTTCCACTTATATTAAAGCTTTTAACACTAAGAAATGTAGTACTATTCCGATTTGGACCCAATGGGGGAATTAAATGTTTAAGGAACCCACAAAAGTAGATGTATTTTCCAATAAAATATTGAGTCTTCCATTGATTTGGCAAAAAATATTGAGTAGTGGCGAAATGTGGAAGCGCTCTCTGTCCAACGATATTAAGTCCCACCATAGGTCCTTAAGGCATGCACATAACGATTATGCAACGACCACAGTGACGGATTTGGTCAACACGACATGCAACAACCTTATTACCACAAGAAAACATTTTCTTTTTTCATTGAACTAGATGAATTGCTCCTCCGGTTTTCTTCATACGCCATCAAACTGTGTCCCTTTAGTAACATAAATTTCATCTCTCTTGTTTTCCCCCTTTCAAACAACCACATTATTTCTCTTAGACTAGTAACAATGATAACTGGTACAGCAGGTAGTTAGAACTTGGAACCAAACCATAGCTGACCTATGTCCTAGAAACAGAAAAAGAGCTAATATGTAGGACACTGAGGGAATAATCATACCCGGGTAACTCTATCAACAATACAGTCATCAACATAAGTTCCTTTATGAGTACAGGGGAGTCTGTCAAACCGAGGGTCTTTTGCAATCCTGTTTGCAAGAGAGTAACAGAGTAAGAGCATAGTGAAGATAACGCTTGGTGCCCACGAAGACCAACACAGTGATCCTAAAGACTTATCAACAAGTAATTCTTTGACATAATCATAAAGATACCATGAAAATATTGGAAAGAAGCCTCTGGACCGTTGAAATGATAATATGGTTAATACCCTAGCTGACACATATATTCACAATATACGTTAAATTATGATGGTAAAATTTCGATAACTAGAAGAAGTAAAATTATCGAACCATACAACTGACTCCTACTTTCACTGAACTTTTTTTTTCCCCTTTCGTAGAGAACACAACCTGATAGTTTCAACTTTCAACTTTCAAAGCAATATAAAACTATAGGATTATCGTATGATCTTTACTCATTTCTAGCATGCTAAATGCTTGTTTTCTTCATTTGAAAGATAATATTGCAGTTATAATAGTAAAAAAATGCATGCATTATCTGGTGTACATGGTTTCGCTTCTAACCCTTGGTTTCAAGAAGCTTGGGGGTAGCCGAGGTTTCTAGGCACAAAAAGCGTTTCCGTGTTTCTGAGGAAGAAACGCGTTCCAATGATGATGGGAATTCGTTCCTAAACTATATAGGAACCTAAGCCCTAAAAGGTGAATAAAATAGGCTAGAATACATACTGGCGATAAGCAACACATATATAGGCTAGAATTTGTTGTCTATCTATATGTAAAAACATATATATATCTATGTGCATATAGTGTTATGCAAAGTAGAAGACAAAAAATAACATTATTTTAAAGAAGTGGAAATCAATATTGTTATCTTTTTATGGGAATTTCTATGTTTTGCAATCTAAGTGGTAGAATGATGTTCTCTTTTTGCCCTTTAAGTTTTAACTATATAAGAAAACTTTAAAACATTTATAATCTTAACTAAACGCTCCCGATGGTGCTCCCACACTTCTATGATTATCCGCTCCCCGACCCCCGCTTCGTGCAACTAAGTTCTAACCTATATACCTGATTGAAGAGGGAAAAAAAAAAAGAATTTTCCAACTAGACCTAGGAGAAGTATCCTGAAGAATCACAGGAAATACCTTAGAGCAACGCGATACTTCTGACCTAGCTTCTCAAATTCTGCCATCACACAATCAGTTATGCAAGGAGTACCTGTGTTACCAAAGGGTAGTAGGAGATAAGTTTAGAGTTTTAGCAAAATGCACATGTTAAGTCGCTTAACGACAAGAAACAACACATAGCGGCAAAAGAGATATAAGTGCCACAAGGCTGTTGAATCTGAAAGCTGAATTACTATATAAAGACCTCAATAATAACTAGGATACTGTTAAGCTACTGGCTACCCAAAGGATTTGTGGGAAAACAACATACTAGTGACCAAGAGTATGAAAAACACTATCTTACATTTCGCATATAAGCAGTCCATCATTCCTTTCGCCAAATCCAACTACACCAAGAATATATTGAAAAGTTATACCAAATAATAAATTAATTACAGTATAACAAGTTAAACACTCAACAAAAGACGGTCTTTTTGTATGAAATCCATGGGGTTCCTAAGAAAATGGGAAAATAAGCCATACGGAATCTTGCGATAATGTGTCTGGGTGTTCTCCTTCAGTAACGGGGGAGATGAATTGCATTCAAAACTAATAAAACAAACACATATAGCAAGGTAAGGACTTTAACTATAGACCATTTGCTTCTTCAAGTGAAAAAATCGTCATGTCGTGTCTTTGTCCAATAAATAGGGCAAAATCTCATCCTTCTTGTCAAAACCCATTTTCCACTGGATTGAAGTGATCAATTTCAAACAACATTAATACATTATCAAACACTATCTTCTCCCACCTTAGACACAATGAAAAATTAAATTCATCCATTCTCCATAACTTTTAACACGCATCAAACATTGTACCCAAAGGAATTATCAAATCCATGTGATCAAATTATTCAAACACTCACTTTATTCTGGATAGAATGATTGAGGAAGTTGGTATCAACCAAAACCCGATAAGGCGGCCCCAGTGCAGTGTTATGGTTGAAGAAGAGAGCAGATGAAACATATGGACTGCACCATATAAACGGCAATAGATGTTGAATTATTTACCTCTAAAATATCTTTTCTTAGTATACCTATGCCAAAAAAAAAAAAAAAAAAAACTTAGTAAAAAAGAATAGGCCTTATAGTTTTAAATCTCGGTATCGGTCGCGGTATCGGTGTATCAGTTTCGGGTATCGGCGATACGTCGCGGGAATCGGCTGTCTCGGCCGTGAATTTTTTAAAATCATTAGAAATATGTATAAAACTTGATTGTACACTCTTTTTTGTCTCCCATTAGCTTAATTAATCATATTTTAACCCATCTTTATCACATATAATTGAAACAAATTACCACGATAATAATCTGTATCAATTATATCTCTGTCAAAATCAAACTACAAAGATGCAATGACACAAAGTCTACAAGTTCAACTATTGAGGCAGTTCAAAAAAAGTTCAACTATTGAGTGCACGTGTAAACAATTCACTATATTCAACTATTCAGTGCACGTGTATCAATTATCACCGCACTAGTAAATTGAGTACTATTGTGAATCTGGGATTCACTTTCCCAAATACCTTTACCCATTTTCTTCTTCCTGAGAAAACCCAGAGAGTCGAGAGACCGCCTCACCGCCAGAGCAACGCCGGCCGTCCCAAGTGCGGACTCCCAGTGTTTCCCCTCTCTCTCTCTCTCTCTCTCTCTCTCTCTCTCAAGAAGAGGGAGGTCTGGTGGTGTTGTTATGGAGTTCAGCCGTTCAACAACTGTCATGATTCTTGGGACGGCCGGCGTTGCTCCCAAAACGAAAATGGCGGCCATCAAATCAGGTATCAATCGCTCTGTTTTCTTTCTTCGAAACAAATCCGCTACTCTCGGATCCGGTTTGTCCTTCAACCGTGGTGATCTTGTTTGTAAAACCAGTCAATATAGGACGACGATGATGATCTTGTTTGTAAATTAACACACAAGAGCGAGTATCATCAACTCTGGGTCAGAAAATTAACACTACATCCCCTTCTCTTCCTTTTTTTTCCCGTCTCGGCCGATACGCCCTGAACCGGGATCCGTCTCGGCCGGTACACCGGTACGTACCCGGGTATCGGCCGGTTCATATGCGATTTTTTAGTCACAACGAGATATCGGTGCGTATCCGTATCGGTAGTCCAAAATCCCGGTACGAACCGGCCGAGACGGTACGTCTCGGCCGATATTTAAAAGTACGGGGCGCCCCTTACACATTTCTGGGAAGATTTTCCTTGTGCAAATCCTTCCTTTTAGGGTTCAAAACCACTTCTTTGTGCCTAAATACACAGAAAGTGTGGCAATTGTAAGCACAACACAAATCAATATATGGATATATGCGTGCCTACACACAGAGAGAGACATATATTATATACATATACAAGAGAGAGAGAGAGAGAGAGAGAGAGAGAGAGAGAGAGATTAGCTTACTGTTTAATTGCTTTTGAGGTGACGAGCTTATTCATAACTGCGAATTTGGGTGCTTTCTTTGCTTTTCCCATCTCTGTTTCGCTGCGATTGAACACCAGTCACCCACCACCTTAACGAGCAGAGTTCAGACAGGATTTTTCGGAAACCCTAGACCCTTGATTTGCATGGGAAGAAAACTGGGTAAATCACACTGCTTGCCACTTAATAAGGTTTTCAAAGAGCCTCGCCTTAAGTTTTTTAAACTACAGTCTAATCCCTAATTCCCTATCAGAGTGATCGGACAACAACGTTAACTATGTTGCTGAAACGACTAAAATACCCTCCAATTGAAAAACTCATGCAGGGTTTCCCTAATAATATGTCTTCTCACTGTAGTCAAAAGTGGGTGATGTTTCTGCCGAATGATATTTTTGTGATATATGTGAGGATAATGATTTGTGAAAAAATACCGAAAATACCATAATAAAACTTGGTACCGAAATGCAAAATCAAAGTTTTCGGAGATAAATCAAAGTCGAGTCTTTGTTTTTTGGGGTAATTGTTCTAGGGTCCAGAAGTGGGGACTTATTGGACCATTTAGTCCATGTTAAAGTTTTACATGGTCTAAGGTCCACAATTTTTTATTTATTTAAATTTAGGTACTTTCAAAGGGTACCCTAGAGTTTAGGTTTTAGGGTGCACTTTCCTATTATAGGGTTTTAGTGGTTTAGACACTTTCATAGGGTACCCTAGGGTTTTAGGCACTTTCATAGGGTACAAACTTTTTTGGCACTTTCCTAGAGGTACAAACTTTTTTTGGTTGCATTAGGACTGGATAGGTTATAAACTTGTTTGGTGGATTAATGGGGTTACAAATTCTTTGGCTAGGACTTTTGAACAAGTCTCCCTTTTTTTTTTTTTTTTTTTTTGGTATCCCAAGCACCAAAAAGACAAAAATTAATAAAAATAAGACAATCTTCTGTGGTCACTGAAATCATTTTTTACAATTTTATCACCACTTATGCTTTATTCCCGGTTCTAATATGTGTGTTGTTATTTTCCTTTCTTTTCCTATTTTTTCTATGGGTAAGGGGATCTCGCTCCAAGAAAGAGAAAACCGGTAACAATGTGTAACACCCAACAGCCTAGCCTTTAGTCTAAAAAAAAAAACGTGATGTCACCTTCTCCCTCACCGTGTAAGTCATGTGCTGCGACTGGATCTAACGCTCTTGCACGCGCCGCCTTTGACCGGCGCGTGCGGTAGCCACGAGACTCCGTCGGCGACGGGTCTTGGACCAATGTCTTCGTCTCGGCGAGATCTATAATCTTCTTGTCTCAGAACGATTTTAGGACTCGTTTTCCGGCGACTGGATTTTTTTTCGGAAACTCGTTTTCCTCCTGCGAGCGAGCTGTAACCCACTCCTTGTTGTTCTTTGTCGTCGATTTGCAGAGAGAGAGAGAGAGAGAGAGAGAGAGAGAGAGAGAGGAGAGAGAAGGCCAGGCGAGCTCGCCTTTCCTCGCCAAGCCTCCCCCACTGTGGCGAGGCACTGTAGACAATGCCACGATGGTGAGGCCACTAGCTAGGCTGCTGGGCGGTGGTTTTGAGGGGTTTTCTGGGCAAACACGCCACCGCTGGCGAGGGAGGAGCTCCAAGCGAGCCTGCTGGAGATGGTCTAATACCTGCACATAATAGCATTTAAGCAAACACTTTGCCTAAGAACAGATAAAGTTTAGGGGCCGTTAGCCCAGTTCAACGCAGAGTAAGAAAGCTGACTAAAATACACATTAATCTTCCAATCCTACGAAATTCACTCACTCCGAAGGTATTTTTGCAGTCAAAAGAACTGTTTTCCATTAGCCAATGCATATCCAATTGTTTTTTTTTTTTTTTGAGCAGCGAAAAGAAATTTTTATTAATCTCGGTAGGTAGTACAAAGATTAAAGGGAAAATGAGGATAGACATCACAACGAAGAGAAGCATCCCAACTAAGTTGGCACCCAACTCCTCGACAATCACTTACCACTCCAATACCCAAAAAACAGTTGGCAAGAGGCCAACCCTAGGATAACAAAAGACAAGGCAGGCTTATAGAATATTCCCCCAAAAGTTTACAGTAAGCTCAGAGTATAACTCAAAGTATGCATCATCGAATATTATAACTGAAAGATCAACAAATCCCATGAAGACCAGAGCTTGAAATTCTTGATTCCATTTGCGAGTTTGCCTCTAGGGACTGACATTGAATTACTGTCCGGCAAAAGCATCTAGAAATTATCGCATGAACATGAATTACAATGAACACAACTTGTGGGATTTTGGAAAACAAGCTACGTCTCCTTCTCACAGGGATGCTTGGCTTGCCCGCCACATAGCCATTACCCGAGAGGATTTGCCTGTCAATGGTACAAAGGGTTACCGTGGACCCCTTTTGCATTTGGCCAAAATTCATAGAGTGCCAAAGGCTGCGACCATCCCAACGATGGGTGTTGATCCGCGTGAAGACCATCGCAACATCCAGGGATTGGACTATTGTCTTGGATGACACAACAAAAGCGATAAACGACATAACTCCGACAGAGCAGTATGAAGAGACCGAAGATGTTGTTTTTAAACTAGACTGGACATTTTAGACTGATAACAAAGCACAATAAGCTGATCCATGTCTCAAAATACTCATTAAATGTCCCAATATAAGTTTGAAGTCGATTCAAAGTCAAAATAAGTTACATGTCTTTCAGAGAAGGGCACAATTCCCACTTAACAAGTTAGAGTTTTATAGACATAGCAACTAAAAAATTAGAAATATACATATGAAACATAGAAGCTCTCAACAAAAATAGGCACTGAAAAATGTTAGATTACACGAGTGGAAAGATGAATTATGATTGAGGGCATATGTCACCAAAACTATGTCACCATACTCCAAGCAACCAGGACAGATTTAGAAGAGTTTTGCACTTATATATGGATGCTAAGTCAATGGATGCATAGAATACTTTGGACGGTGCCACCGAGAATTTTAGAAATTTATATGGATGCTAAGTCAATGTTAGAAATTTAGAGTCGTCACCCGGGTTTTTTTATTTGGAAAAGGATTTAATACCCGAGAAACCATTTAAAAGAGTTTGAAAAAGAACGACTCTCGTGCCTCTGATTTGGAAAAGGATTTGGTCTATTTAAAAACACAGTATTCTTGGTTCGGGAGCCAGGTTACGAGTGGGGAAGGTTTTTAAGGCACCCCGCTCGCCCGATATAAAATTGATCTTTACTTAATGCTTGTGGAATTTTAGAAAACATTTTATTACTAAACTTTATTCACATAAATGACATCTAATGGAAATAAATATAAACATGGAGTAAAAATAAATAGTAAATGATGCTTAAGAACAGCGTTAGGAAAGAAACTGTGTATTAGTCACTGCCCAAGAAAACAGATTTTGGAATTTTAAGTTGAGAACAGTAACGTGCGGTACTAGGGAGTGCCATGCGGCATAGTTTGCAAAAAGAACAGATTTTTGAACAAAAACAGGAGTAATATATTGAAATGAACTAAATGACACTTTGTACCTTGTAGTATTGATTGATGAACCAAAAGAACCAAAGCAGCAAGATGTATCTCCTCGGGGAGACAATAGAGTGCTGCACGACTAGAGCTGCAAATGAGCCGAGCAGCTCGCGAGCGGCTCGATGCTCGGCTCGATTTGAGCTCGTTGAAGCTTGACTCGAGTGCTAAACGAACAAGCTCGAGGTAAGATTTTTGGCTCATCAAATAAATGAGCCGAGTCCCAGTTACTAAATGCTTGGCTCGTGTGGGCTCGCGAGCCCAAACATACACACGTACAACATATATATATGGCATCATAATTTTCCAGGTGGCAGCTTCTATGTGCACGCACTGAGGAAGGAGAGAGGGGTGGTGTATTTATAGCAAAGGATAGGTTGCTGAGAAGGTAAATAGGCGAACCAGGAAAGGCGAGGTTTTTCAAGGGCAATAGGGTATTATCTGAAAACGTAAAAAGAAAGCTTCGAGTGAATGATGAAGCCGGGATCGAACTCAACAAGACTTATGACTCACTTATGACTCACTTCAAATCGAGGCCGGGGACCTGATGAGACTCCATATCTTGAGAGAGATTGACGAAATTACTTGGACAAACTTCGCCGTTTACGACTTGTGGAAGGATATGCTCAAGCGATGCATAGTTATTTCATGAGAATGAAAGCCGACAATTCAGACTTCTTTTTCACAATGGATTTGAATGATAAGGGTCGACTAAGAAATGTATTCTGGGCTGATGCAAGGAGTAGGGCAGCTTGTAAGGAGTTTGGTGATGTTGTGACCTTCGACACAACATACTTGGTAAATAAGTATGACATGCCTTTTGCTCCATTTGTAGGCGTGAATCATCATGGTCAGTCGATTTTGTTGGGTTGCAGGCTCATATCTCATGAAGACACTGAGTCATTTTCATGGTTATTTCAAACTTGGAAGACATGCATGGGTTGTGCTCCAAAAGCAATTATTACGGAGCAATGTATGGCCATGAAGAATGCTATAGAAGGTGTATTTCCTGATGCCCGACGTCGGTGGTGTATATGGCATATTATGAAAAAGGTGACAGAAAAGTTGAATGGGTACAAAGAGTATGAGGAAATCGGTTCGTCTATGCGTAAGGCAGTCTATAACTCATTGACAAAAAATGAATTTGAGGATGCTTGGGATGGGTTCATGAAAAAGTACGAGCTTCAAAGTAATGCATGGTTAGAGGGGTTGTACCAGGAAAGGAAACGGTGGGTTCCTGCTTATTTAAATGACTGCTTTTGGGCGGGAATGTCATCCATCCAAAGAAGCAAGGGTATGAATGCGTATTTTGATGGTTACATTCGTTCAAGGACCACTTTGAAACAATTTGTAGAGCAATACGAAAATGCATTGACAAATAAGGTGGAAAGTGAAAAACTGGAAGATATGAAAAGTTGGAACACTTATGTCCTGTTAATAACTAAATCTGAGTTGGAGAAGCAATTTCAAAGTGTTTACACCAATGAGAAGGTTAAGGAGTTTCATGATCAATTTGCAGTTGGGAGACTTGAGTTGTCTTGTAAAGCATGCAAAGAAGATGAGTCCGAATTTGAGGTAAAAGAGTGGATTACATTTGGAGAAGGAAGGAGAGACAAAGAAAACGAGTGTCATTCACTGTCGCATTTGATGTCGAAACCAATGAAACACATTGTCGATTGTTCGAGTCCAGATGAATGGTGTGTAAACATCAACTGATGGTGTGGAATGACAGGGGAATCGAAAGGGTGCCCGACAAGTATAGCTTGAGAAGATGGTGTAAAAATGTGAAAAGGCTCCATACTAAAATTTGGATAAGTTATGATAAGTCCTCGACCTCAATTGAAGCGCATCGGCATGACAACTTGTGCAATTTATTTAAAGAGGTTGTCGATTTAGCAGAAGATTCTCAAGAGAAGTATGAAAGACGATGGCACGGGTAAGTGAGCTAAAACGAGAGTTGATGGAAGATTCGGTTGTATGTGATAGTAATGTGGTTTCACTTGGTGATGACACGGGTCCTCGTATTGATTCACTTGGGGATGAGGCTATACTTTCCAAGCAGAGCCTGAACATACTTGACCCAAAAGGTGTTCGACGACAAGGGAGACCACCATGCAAAAGGAAACAAGGTTTGGTGGAAAAGGTTCTTAAGAAGAAAATTGCGACAAAGAAAAAGACATTGTCGAAGGAAAAAGCCAAGGTATAAGTTCTTTATTATTTGTTGCTTACAAGTTAATATGGGCAATCAACATTTATTCGATGCATGTGCAATAGTTATACTATTTGCTAATTTCAGGAGGTTAACAAGAATGCGGTTGCCCATGGGGTTGGAACACAAGAGAGTATTGTCAATGTTAATGTTAGAAACTTTATTTTTGATTGTACAATTTCTTGTTTCATGTAAAAGTTATTGATAATCGTTCTTTATTGGTTGGCAGGGTCACCCAAGCTACATGGGGCATTCAATGTGGCCAAACGTGATGCCACATTTTATGCAAGCAAATATGGCACAAGGCAGAAGTATCCTCCCATTTTCTCCAACTTTGTGCCCAACCGGAACAAGCATGCCCCAATTTATGCCTTTTTTTTTCAAGCTCACAAAGCAACATGGCAAGCTTAATCAATAGTCAAGTTTGGAGAGGTCAATCAACTATTGCCGGCAATCAAGATTCGGGAGAAGGAGGGCAATCAAGCTGTTTGGAAGATTGAAGTCAGTATTGGAGAGGACCACAACCAAGTTTGCTGCAAAGTCAAGTGTAGGGAAGTGGAGGACAACAAAGTTATTTGGAAATGATGAATGCAACAGACAATGATTAAAAGTAGTGTCATGTGTCCTGAGTCTATATCGTGTCCTGTGTCCTTATCGTGTCCTGTGTCTATATCGTGTCCAGAATCAATGAATTTCTTATGATTTGGATGTTGTTTCTGTTGATCTGTTAAAGAGTGTATCGATTTCTTATGATTGGATGCTATTTCTATCGATATGTTATGGAGCAGAATGCATATCTTGAGATTGAGATTTAGACCAATATTGTCATTATATTTTCTTTTGTTTGCTTGGTTGGACATATTCTTAGACTAACAAACTAAAGATAGCAATGGAGAATATGTTTTTTTGGTGCTAAAAATATGTTTAAAAGTAGGTTATTCTACAAATTTTTTGACAGCATCTCCCCTATTTTCTTGCCTAGCCCGACATCCTAGCGTCTCATCAGACAGTCAACAGCAAAGGAAACACAATTCATATAATTTGGACTCACGTCGAGTCATTCTCATCTCATAATCGAAACAAAAGTCTTCAATTATAAAATCCATCCAATACATTCACATGTTCAAATTGAATACATAATGTTTACAAAAGAGGCATGAGTCGAACATAATTATCATCATCTACCTTAAACTCTATATACAAGCAAAATGAAACAAAAAAATTCCTAAGTTTCGCTAGCATCTCTTTTTGCCATTCTTGGCTGGCTGCTCCAAAGGTTTGCTGCCTCTTCTTCGAACCCATTTGTCTTCATTGGTTTTATGGATCTTCTTCGAACCCATTTGTCTTCATTGGTTTCTAGAAACTTATGGATGCCTTGTCTACCAAATAACTATGTAGTCGATGCTAGAAACTTTTTTTCCGGCATCCTTGTTAACCATTACTTCACAATTTTGCTGCCTTGTTTACCAAAGAGTCTGGCATCATTGTTTTGAAATGAAGCTGCAATTTTTTTCCTTCTGGGCCTTGTATTCTTGGTGGCCAAGACCTATCAAGAGAAAATGTGCTCAATTACTGCCTAAAGGAGAAGATTTAAGGCGTCAAGATTAGAACCTACCCAAATAAGTAAAAACCTGCATGATTAGAAGTTATGAATTATACTGAGACAATGAGGTCATAACATACAAAGCATGCAATCAGGTTAAGGGCTCTACAAAACAAGCAGGTTAATTGTCCTCTGCCTCTTTTCTGACAAAGCATGCAATCAGGTTTCGCTAGCATCTCTTTTCGCCTTTCTTGTCTGGCTGCTCCAAGGCACCTCCGCCTCTTCTCTGAACTTGCATAAACCAGACAAATGCTTTATTTGACTTGGAGTCCATTGCAATTCCGGTCAGGCCTTGTTTTCTTTTTCCATCTCTGAATTCCCTAGACCTGAAATAGAAAAAGGAAGAATTCTGGTCAATCACATTGCTAATAATTGGCACATCGCTCGTATAAATCCAGGGGAATGTACAAAAATGCCAAAGTACTTTCATTGGATGCAACTCAACATGGACACACACACACACACACACACACACACACACACACACACAGTTTGGACACAATTTCCAAATTTAAAACTGAAGCTTCATCATTGCCACAAACCAAACACAACTCTAGAGGAATATTTAAACCAAGGTCAGCACCTGTATCACATTCACAAAAGCTTACAACTTAGATAGAGACAAAGATCTTTACAGGACATTCGCGGACTTCATGCATAGGTGTTGTAAGTGATAACTACAGTGATCACTGATCACCATGAATATGAAAACATATCATATGTTAGCATTCACGTAGACCACAAATCTGGGCTCCATAGAATTTAGAAGTTATCAAGATGACTTGACACACACACACACACACACACACAGAGTTTGGACACAATTTGCACATTTGAACACACCACAAAACAACTAAAAATTGAAGCTAGAAAGTCCAGAATCCGTGCACAAATACATATATAAAGAAACTGCAAAAGCCAGAAACAACGGATGATGGTAAAGAAACCTTTTTTTTTTTTCCAGCAGAAACAACAGTGCCTCTTCCCCTGAAAATTTCAAGGAGTCCCACATTCAATGTCAAATTGAAACCAAGGAAGTAGTAGATAATAGTTATACACCACATTTAACTCAAACAAAGAAGTCAATACAATGAATCTCGTATCCCTTTTCTGAGGGTTTCTCAAACTGAAACTAAATCCTTGTTTTTGTGCAAAAATGACTGAGGAGAAAGATAGCAGTGGGACAGGGGGCGAGAGAGACCTTCGAAGCTATACTCGCGATTTGAAACTCTTCGGCGGTGGGGATCGTGGTTGCCCTTTGTCATGCTCGTCGGCAGTGGCGGTGATGAGCTTATCCGGGCTTGGAGTCGTTGTCGCCGGGCTTCGAGGTGGCGATCGTGGTCGCCTTCTCCCTATCTCTGTTACGCTTTTAGGAAAGAAAGGGTTTCATGCAATTTTGAATTTTCATTTTTTTTAAATGGAAAGGCCCCCAAAACGACGTCGTTTTGGGGCCGTTGTGGCTTTCCGTTGTGTACCTATCATTATTGCAAAAGAAAAGGTTCCAACTTCCCACTAACTGCCTTTGTAGTTGTCCCACAACGGAAGATAAAGTCATTTTTTCTTCTGAGAAAAGCTTATAAGTAGAGCACTTACACGTACACCTGTTGCACTTGAGCTAGCGATGAAATAATCGAGCTCATGCGAGCCAAGCTTGAGCCATGAAAATTAGTGGCGAACCGAGCTTGAGCCCCACTTTTACAGCTCGATTCGAGCTCGAGCCGACATATTTTTGGTTGAGCCGAGCTTGAACAACTTGAAGCTCGGTTCGGCTTGGCTCCCCTATATATGCACGGCACTGTCAAAGAGACTTTAAAGACCACTTTGCATTTTAGTAGTATTTTGTTGAAAGACTTGGTTTGCCAAGCCCAGGGGAGGTATGAGGAACCACCCTGGATTCAGCAACACCCCTCACGATGCCAAAAGGGGGTGAACATGGACTGGATTGGTTCGGTTTTATAGTAAACCAGGAACCAAACTACCACCTATGGATTATGAATTTTGGGAACCAAACCAACCCATAAAATTCATAGAACCAAACCAATCCAAACCATTAAAATACGATTCGGTTTCGGTTTTGAACCACGGTTCGCTTTCTCCATAAACTATTTAAAGTACTTGGTTAGGGCCGGGCATGTTCGGCAAGCTTTCCCTTCCTTGCTTTTCGGACTCTTTAAAAAAAAAAACTATTTAAAGTAATCTTTCAAAACTTATGCCAGAACAAGTTATATTAAAATCACAAAACCCTAATAACATCAACCAACTAAAGACAAGTAGTATTAAAATCATAGGAATAGGTTATCATACATCCAAGTTTTAAGAATTAATCTTAGAAGTGAAAGAATATTGTGGAGGAATGAAGCATTACATTAGGAAATTTATTGACTATGAAAAAAATTTATTTTGTATCTACATAAATTATATATATATACATATACGTTATATGGTTTGGATCGGTTTGGAACTAGAACCGTCAATGTAAATCCACAGACCAAACCATTTAACATGATTTCTAATTTTTTAGAACTGGGACCAAACTACATTACTAAAAAACCATACCAAACCATTCGGTTTAGATTGGTTTGGACTTGATTCGCAGCTTGATGGTTATTTTGCTCACCTACATTGCCAAAGATACAAGAAAATGAAATTTATACCTTTGGATGGACTTTTCTAAGCAAATACACTTCTTCGACCTTCAAGCTTGGCTTGTAAATGACGAGTGGGTTTCTGGTATCAATGTATGACTGGATTGAGTGGCAAATATAGGAGAAAGGCTGGTATGGAGGTATATTTTTGGGATTTTGGAGGATTTTGGGTTTGTTTTTGAATTTTTGGAGTAGGTATTGAATTGGTATGAAATGGACGAATTTTAGGCAGCGTATACAGGAGGTTTTTCAGTCCTCCTCCAACCTCCAAATACCATGGTATTTATAGAAGAAAATCAAATGTGTCTTCTCAGTAAAGTTGGTGTTTAAGCCAAGCCCATGGTGGGCTATGGCCTTGCCCTTTGGACCCTTAGGCTTCCTGAGCATTTGCAGGAGTTTTTGGTCAAGAAACCCATGAAAGTTGATGAAAAGCCCGACAGTGCCGTGTGGCAGAGGTGAGTGCCGTGCGGCACTATAACTCTGCCGTGCGGCACAGTTTTGTGATCAATTTGACTTTGCGGTTGGAGAAGTGCCGCACGTGACTCTTGGCTAAGGGTTCATGTGCAGCGAGGCACGTTGACCATGGTTGACTTTGTTTGTTGAAGGGTAATGCTTCAAAATATCATTTGGGCATTTCTTTTCTCATCATTGGGGTTTTAAGAATGCCCGAAGATTTCCAAATTGGGTGTATGCAAATACGACCCCCAAAAAAATAGAAGAAAAAAGTATAACAATATCAGATTAAGAGTCCACATAAAAGTGCTCAAATTGAAGTTCTTTTCTCATTTCTCAACAGCATAACCGTATCAGTTTAAGAGTCCGGTGTCACAAACAAAGATTCTCCGTTGCGTAAGAACACTCCCATCATATACAAATTTAGCAGGTATCTTTTTAAATGTCTAGCTTGAGCTCAACAAACACTTATTAATTGACTAATCTTTCTGGAACTTTCCTGCTTAAAACACAACAAATCCTTAACTAGTGGCACCATTCATGGTTAAACATAAGGACAATTTTAAGAGCACATTCTGCCAACTTGCCAAGTTTTTTCGATTCAAAATAATATAAAAGTATTGCTTCAGAGACACTTCATTTATTTTTAAGCTTGATATCTCACATTCATCCAATTAGAGACACTGACCATGATGAATGCTAATACATTAACCATTAATATACCACCGCAGTCTGCCTTGGCGCTGCCCATGTTTTGTGGAGGCTAGAAGCATTTGTATTGGGATTTTCCATCACTAATAAAGATCCTGCTTTATCAACTTTATATTTTTTTGTTAAAGCTCTGACCCTAAAATTCTCCGAGAAACAACTACTTTTAAGAACTATCTCAAACTAGTTTGCAAAGGTAAAATGTGAGAGAATCAAACAGAGCTGGGATTCTTCTCTTCATTTCACTCAAATGCAGCAACCAAAAAATAGATTGACAGCCGGTTATGAAGACTGACAAGGAAGCTTACATTTTTAGGCATCTGTTGTCATTGTCACTGGATATATTCGATGCTAGGGGCCTGTAACATCCTACTTATTCTATGTGACATATAGTTGCATGTCGACTGATCCCAAACTGCAACTACTGCAAAAAATATAATTGTTCTTCAAGCCACATGATCACAATCAAAGCCAAAGTATCAAGTTTGAAAGTTTGGTAGCACACCACAATTAAGTGCATGCTAATGAAAGTGTTCTCTATTGCATGTGCCAAATCTTCAATAGTAAATTCCATAAAAAACGAAACCGTGAAATTATTCATGCTAAATAAAATAAACCCACAGAAAATCACAATGGGGTACTGTTGTGTTATCAATATGATCAGTATATCGGGTGGGATAGTATAGCTGGTCGAATCCTATATCGGTCGGTTACAGATCTCTTTACTATTGGTTCCATCAAGCAAACACGCCCCTGGTGCTTTCGTTCTCTAGTACGTGCGGAGACTGTTTGGTGATTTACCATATCGAAGGGATATATAATGTATAGGGTATCTAATTTTGTTGAATTAACAGCAATGATATTAATTATAACAGTCACTGAACATAACAACTCGACTATTGGGCATTTTTTCAGCAGCAGCTGCGATTTATTTTGAGGTACTGATCTTTATTTCCCCCTTGCTAAATCTTGAGAGAGGGAGAGGGAGAGGGAGAGGGAGAGGAGGTACCTGCTTGGTTTTTGGCTGCCAATGAGAGAGAGAGAGAGAGAGAGAGAGAGAGAGAGAGAGAGAGAGAGAGAGAGAGAGGTACCTGCTTGATTTTGGGCGGCCACTGAATGGAGACGAGCGGGAGACCAGAGACGATAGGCGTGAAAGAGAACAGAGCGAGAGAGAAATTTGAGAGTTAAACCCCCTTTGGATGGAGGGTTTTCGGGAGAAAAGAAAGGAAATCAAGGGAGAGACACCTTCAAAGCTCCATTCCGTTTCTCGCCCAAAGTGGCGCGATTTCATGAGAATGGGAGGACGAACGGATCGTTGTCGACTTCTGGCAGCACGTGCGGTCCACTTGCTCGTCGCATCGTCTTGATCATATTTGCACCGTTGTCTTTGTCTCGTCAAGGCAAAGCTACTTTTGTGATTAAGATTGAGTTTTGAACTTTTGATTTGGTCGCCGAAGAGTCGCCGGAGATGAGAGAAAGAGAGAGAGAGTTTGGTCACCGGAATGGGAGGGAGATAGTTTGATTTGTCACGGTTATTTGTATGACACTCTAAGAAACCACACCCCTTCTTTTTTCTTTTCTTTTTTTCTTTTCTCGTCTGTGTAGCAAAAAAGTCTGTTAGGGTTTCACGATTTCACAATTTCAAAGGAAAAAGTATGTTTGTTGCATTAGATATCAAAGTTAACTTCTGAGCGAAGTTTTCTCCTAGATCAAAGTTAACTTCTTAGAGTTTTCTCCTCCCCTACACCCTTTAACTACAACATTGGAGCTAAAAAAAAAAAGAAGAAAATATTAACTAACTGATTTAATTTCTAACTAATTTGTGCATTTATCTCTATTATTGGAGATGGCCTTGTATACATCATGTAATACTCCCTCCCTATCAAAATTTTAGTCCATGTTACTATTTAGCTTGATGAAAAAAATGTACATATATTGTAATATGTAGGGATGGCAATTTCCCCCGACCCGATCGAATCCGATCCGCTTCCCGATCCGAATGGATCGACGTTTTGGAGATCTGTTTGGAGACTGGGTCGGATTTGGGGATTTTTAAAAAATAATTCGGGGATCGGATCGGGGACGGGTAGTAGTGTATCCCCGCCCCGAATCCGATCCGATCCGTCCCCGAATCCCAGTTTTATATTTTATTATTAGGGTTTGAGACACTGTACACTACACGTCTACACACAAACAAAACATTACATACCCATTTTAGATCTCAAATTCTCACAGCCGTCTCCTATCCTCCTCACTCCTCACCTCACTACCTCAGTCTCCTCTTCCTCTCAGTCTCTCGGATCTCACAGCCGCCGGCCCACCGCAGTCCACAACCGCAGTCTACTCCTCACGACTCACCAGGTTCTCTCTCTCTCTCGAGAGTCGAGACTCGATCTCTCTCTCGAGTCTCGATCGATCTATCTCTCTCTCGATCCCTCTCTCTCTCGATCTAAGTCATTTTTTTCAACACATCGTGTTGGTGTTGTTTGCTTGTTCTTGTTTCAGTTAGATGTTCTTTTACCGGATGGTTTTTTATATCTGTTGGTGTGTATTTGCGCATGGATCGGTGCCTCACTGCCTCATTCCTTAAGGAATTTTTGTAATTCATACTGTAAGGGAGGTCAGCGCGAGACCTCCCGTTGACTAAGGTCAACGTTGACCCACCATTGGGATCATGACACGTGTCATCCAGGTGGCATAAGTTCCGCGTGACACGTGGTTCTCGCCCCGGAAGAATCCGCGCGGTGGGGCCACTAACGCGGGCATCAAGGGGGGCCCCTGCCGCGGGACCCTCTCGTGCAGGGCGCCTCCGCGGCGCGCACCTCGAGCCCAGTAAGGGCGGTGCTTGGGTAATCATGAGCCATCCGAACAGGAGAAAAGCCCATGGCCCAAACGACTAGTGCAGTCCAGAACATGGGCGAGAAGCTGGTCAAACTAAGCCCAGGTAATTATACCTGCTGCGGTCTAAAGGCAGGACCCCGGGGGCCCCCTGAGGCTTGGCTGCGGTATAGGCGCGACCGAACAGGTCACGACCTTGCCCTTATGGGAATAAGGGAGATCTAGTGGCTTGGTGGCTAAGAGCAGGAGGATCGCTGCGCGGGGGAATGGCTTGTCATCGCGCGAGTCAGCTGCGCGGTAATGACGTCACCCGTACGGCCAGGTTGTACGGAAAGGACACGTGTTATCATATTATAAGGCGACAGCCTGGCGCCAAATGATTGGCCCAGGGTGCCTATAAATATGGAACATTCCCTTTCAGTGCCCAGAGGTTGGTGAGATCATTTCTAGAGAGAGAGAAAAGGGAAATCACTGATTGGGAGGAAGACATTCTCTCTGCAAATCAGTCCCCATCTCCTAGGTCACCAAGGGTATCACGGATTAGACTGAGAGCAATCCACTGCCTTAGTCCTTTTCTGTGCACACCTGCTCCGTTCTTCACCCTTCCTCTAGACCACTCCATTCTCTTTTCATACTGTGACTTTACTGTTGACTATCCATACCTCTCCAGCTCATCATTTATTTGACTGTAGCAAGAACGATCACCTACATTCAGGCGACTCTGCTGGGGAGGTTGTTTAGTTGATGGTAAACAGGAGAAGCGGCCTACAAACGTCGAGCATGGCAGCACCAGTAAACCACGCCAACCTTGTTCTCGATGGTCCACCAGTGATAGAAGAAGCTACCTCCAGCCACGCCGGAAATGAGGCCGGAGGAGCTCCAGCAGTGGAGATGATCCACGCCATGCAAGCTGGCATCGCGCAGATGCAAACCACTCAGACGCAGTTGCTTGCTGCCATAGCTGGCCTCACGGAGGTCATCAATGCGGCCCTACCCAGAGCTCCACCGGTGGCGGCAACCCAGCAGATCCATGCAGGGGGGGAGTCCACCCACCTGAGCTTCCACAGGCTGAACAGGCCCACGGAACTTAGGGGGCGGCACCTTTAGCTGGTGGCTCTGGCGCTCAGGCGCTCATTCAAACATCAATTCCTGTTCACCCCGCCTTGCCAGAAAACCGTGGCCTGCAAACTACAGGGACGAGATCTGTGCACCAGAGGGGGGCACTCGGAGAAAACGCCGGGCCACAGGCGATGACCCTGGCAGAGGTACATGCTCTATTACAAAGAGAAAAAACCGGACAACATTCCCCTCCCTGCCAAGCTCCGACATCCAGCCGCCTTACCCCATGACAATTCTATGGATGCCATACCCAGAAGGGTACATCCCACCAAAATTCACTAAATTCGATGGCAAGGAGGGTAACGCGCAGGAGCATGTAGTGCGGTTCATTGAGACCCTGGGGGCCTTCTCGGGTGACACCAATCTCAGGCTGAGAGAATTTTCCAAATCTCTAACCAACAGGGCGTACACCTGGTATGTCAACCTCACTCCATATTCGGTTTTGTCTTGGGAGGACATGGTCAGCCGTTTCTATGCAAAATTTTTCCAAACACGTGAGAAGATAACCAGTCTATCCCTTGTTAAAGAGACGCAAGGCCCCAGTGAGGATATCGTTGATTACATTAGGCGGTTTCAGGACCGCGCGGTCGACTGCCTTGAGCCGGTGGAAGAGGAGTACTTGGTCGAAATTTGCACGTCTGGACTACTGCGCGAGTATCAGCCATTTCTGGTTAATGTCAAGATTCAAACATTCGCGGCTCTGTTGGAAGCAGCATATAAGCTGCGTCATACTGTAAAACCACCCGCGCGAGAGACCTGGAAGCCCAGAAAGTCGCACTCGGTTGCCGCGGCTGCAACTTCTGCTCCATCATCGCGTAAGTCGCATGGGGGAAGGGGCAGCGGCGGTCGCGGCGGGTGGACTGGCAGTGGTAACGGACGAGGCGATTGGAAGAAACAAAATGTTTACAAAGAAGGCTCAGGAGCTCCGGACTACCCGTGCAACATAGAGGAAGTAAAAGCATTGGTAAAAGAGTGGATAGCAGATGGCGACCTCACACTACCAGATATTGAAGTCGCGCCCTCGCGCGCAGATAGAGAAAGCCCAGATTATTGCATGTTCCACAGACACACCAAGCATCCGACCAGCGACTGCTGGACCTTAAAAAGAATTTTCAAGAAGAAATTAGACAACAACGAGCTGAGAATCGCCACCAAGGCGCAGGACATGCGCACGCACCCTTATCCTGAGCATGGGACGGCCAACATGGCCGAATGCTTTGAGTTCATACGTGAAACAGAGGAGGATGATTATGGTTGTGAGTACGACTATAGTTATGATTATGACTACGATCATGATTATGAATGTGAGGAAGCATATATGACGTCTTTCTATGACGAGCTCGATGATATCGCAGGGTATGATACCCCAATGGTGGCCACTCCCGATCCAGAGAGTGGGGTCAAAATCCTGCAGAACAGCACAAAGTTCAAACAGTTTTACGATGGGATGGGGTTCACACCCGACACAAGGTTCCTGATGACCAAGGCCATCTTGGCCATCGCGCAAGAGGGCCACGAGGCGTGCGCCGCGCAGGGAGGATCCCTCCCCAGAACTATCAAGGATGAGTCAAATGCAATTTCATTTTCTGACTCCGACCGCAGGATCGCTCACCCGCACAACAGACCCTTGTACGTTACGACACGGGTCAACGGCGCGGAGCTGAAGCGAGCCTTCATGGACGGAGATGGAGGAGACACCAAGCGCGGCGGTTGCAAGGCCGGTTGTGGTCAAACTGCCCAAGTGGGAAGACATCAAAGATGACGGAGAGGCTTCCGCGAGCAAGCGGGAACCAACTACAGAGAGCGCCTCAGGGCCACGAAAAATTACCAAGCTAAAAGAAGGAGGAAAAACAGTGTATTGCTTATGACGGGGCGGCGGGCCAGATGTCTCGGATGAGACTTCTGACCCGCGGTGCTTAGAGGCAAATGGAGCGGAAGAAGACGAGGTCATAAAACCCGAGCCATCTCCGGAATGCATGCAAGACGGCCCTAAGCCACAACCAAAAGTATTGGAAGAAGTTAATCTCAGAAAAGGAGAAGGTACTCCGCAGCCGGTTTTCGTGAGCGCGGCGCTGGAGAGTGGCATGAAAAAGAGGCTCATTCAATTATTACAGCGATACAGCGACGTATTCGCTTGGCACTATGAAGAAATGCCAGGGTTAGACATTGAGTTGGTGGCACACCATTTGAATGTCTTCCCGAACTCTAAGCCAGTCAAGCAGGGTGCGCGCAAGTACCAGCCGGAGCTCGAAGGAAAAATCAAAGAAGAAGTGGAGAAATTAAGGAAAGTAGGATTCATTCAGCCTATACAATACCCACTCTGGCTCTCCAACATCGTACCCATGAAGAAAAAGAATGGCCAGATATGGGTGTGTGTTGACTTCCGCGACCTCAACAAGGCCTGTCCGAAGGACGAATTTCCATTGCCACACATTGATACATTGGTCGACTCCACGTCGGGGCACCAGATGTTCTCCTTTATGGACGGCTTTAGTGGCTATAATCAGATCAAAATGGGGACGGAGGATGCGGAGAAGACGGCTTTCAAAACACCATTGGGAAATTTTCATTACACTGTTATGCCCTTTGGTCTCAAAAATGCTGGCGCCACATACCAGCGCGCGATGACGGCAATCTTTCACGATATGCTGCATCACATTGTAGAAGACTACGTGGATGATCTCGTTGTAAAATCAAAGGAAAAATTCGACCACCTGGATCACTTGGAAGCAGTGTTTACGCGGTGCAGAAAATTCAACATGAGGATGAATCCACTGAAGTGTGCATTTGGTGTCGCGTCAGGAAAATTCCTGGGGTTCCTGGTCCATAGACATGGGATAGAGGCGGATAATGTGAAGATAAAGTCTATTACCGAAATGCCTGCCCCTCACTCTCAACGAACGCTCAAGAAATTCCTGGGGCGGGTTTCGTACCTGTGCAGGTTCATCCCCGCGTAGGCAAAAATCTCAGCACCCTTCAGCAACCTGCTCAAAGGAAAGGCAAGGTTCGATTGGCGCGCAGAGCACCAGTGCGCATTTGAAAGAATCAAGGCTGTCTTGACTTCTCCACAAACCATGATCGCACCACAGAAAGGCAAGCCCCTCATCTTGTATTTGACGTCCACCCCAAGATCCATTGGGGCCCTGCTCGTGCAGGAAGTTGATGGTGCGGAAAGGCCAGTATACTATATCAGCAGGAAAGTCCAAGGAGCTGAAGAGCGGTACACGCCAGTGGAGCGGCATTGCCTAGCGTTGGTCTTCACAGCGCAAAAGCTACGTCATTACTTCTTATCATTCAAAATCCACTTGGTAACAAAAAGTGATCCAGTGCGCTACTTGTTGTCGCGGCCAGCCCTCACGGGAAGGGTGGCCCGCTGGCTCTTAGCCCTGGCCGAATTTGAAATAACGTGTGTCACTCCTAAGGCGATTAAATGTCAAGCACTTGCGGATTTACTCGCACAATTCCCTAGTGAGCAGTGCGAACCAATTCAAGAAGAATTGCCAGGTGATGGTTTCGAAGCATTAGCGGCCGCGTCAGCCGCTTGGACCCTAAGCTTCGACGGGGCAGCAGGAGGTGGCACGGGAGGCGCCGGAATAGTCCTCACTAGTACAGACGGTCAACATGAATACCTTGCGTACAAGTTGTCTTTCCAATGTTCAAATAATGAAGCAGAATATGAGGCGCTGATTCTGGGACTCCTGACAGCCATTGCGAAAGAAATAAAGACCCTCAAAGTTGTGGGGGATTCAAAACTTGTTATTTTACAAACAGAAGGCATCTACGCGCTGAAAGAACCCACTCTTGCTCCATACCGGGCAACGGTACAGAAGCTAATGCAACATTTCGACAAAGTGGAAATTATTCACAAACCCAGGTCAGACAACAGGTTCCCTGACGCACTGGCCACACTAGGAGCAAAAGTCGAGTTCAACGAAGAAAAGATAGCGATAGAAATTGTCAAGAAGACAAAGCCATCAATCGCTGACGAAGTAAACAAGGAGCATCCCGCGGAGGAGTGGCAAGAAAGATTGATAAAGCAATTGACGACCGGACAGGGGAGCATCCCCTTATCAGAATTGACACAGTATACCATCATTGGGAAGAAGTTGTATTTCCGCGGCCCTCAGGGATGGTTAGCGCGGTGCATCGGGCCTGAAGAGGCCAAGTCCAGGTTGAGTCAGATCCATGACTCAACTTGTGGAGAAAACGACATCTCTCTTTACCGAAGGGTTCAGAGGCAGGGCTATTATTGGCCCAGCATGAGAACGGATGCCGCAGAAGTGCTAAGGAACTGTGAAAGATGCAACCTAGCCATCCCAGCGCAAGAATGCTGTTTTTCAGTGGAACAGGACTGGAGACAGAAGTATATTGATTTCCTACAAGAGGGCGCGCCGCCTATAGAGAGGGAGTATAGAAGGCAAATCAAGATGTCGGCCGGGCGGTTCTTCATGAAAGATGGGAGCCTGTACAGGAGAGCCTTAGACAACATCCCGTTGCGATGCCTGTCCAATGAGGAAGCAGAGGAGGTGTTGTACAAAGCCCACGAGCTGGAGCATCAAGGCGGGCGAAAACTATATGAGCATGTCATTCATCTGGGGTATTACTGGCCGCGGATGGAATCTGATGCCAAAGCACATGTACGCCGGTGCCATGCATGTCAAAAATTTGGAAACCTGGTCCACGCACCCGCAGTGGAGCTCCATGCGATCCGCGCGCCCTACCCCTTCCATACTTGGGCAATGGACCTCGTCGGGCCCATCACGCCCCACTCACGCAAACATCAATGGATTCTAGTTGCCACTGAGGTCAGTACCAAGTGGGTGGAGGCAGTACCACTGAAGAACGCCACCGGCGCGGCAGTCGCCCAGTTCATCAAGGAGAACATCATTTGCAGATTTGGCATTCCGAAAGTGATCCTATCAGATAACGGGACTCCGTTTATTAACAAGGATGTGGGTGCACTGCTTCAGTCCTACTCCGTGGAACACCAGACTTCGACGCCATATTACCCCCAAGGGAACGGTCAGGCTGAGGCCACAAACAAATCCCTGGTGCGAATACTAAGCAAATTGTTAGATGAAAAGGGCGGAGCATGGTCAGACCACTTGATCACGACACTATGGGCATACCGCATGGCAAAGAGAAAGGCGACGCGAACTAGTCCCTACAACTTAGTCTACGGCGCAGAAACCGTACTCCCAGTGGAATTGAGCATACCCTCCGCGCGGCTGGCTTTGTCAACAGAAGTCACAGCTGCGGAGCGGCGCGCAGATCTGAAAGCCCTGGAGGAAAGGCGAGAGCTCGCCGCGGAACATCAGGCCAAGTATTGGGAGTCAGTGTCAAAGTTCTACAACAAAAGCGTGATCCCGCGCGAGTTCAAGGTGGGAGATCTGGTTTGGAAGTCGACCATAGACGTGATGAGAAATGTCAAACTCCCAAAGTTTACCCCGAAATGGGAGGGGCCGTATCAAGTCATCAATGTAGGGACAAGTGGCCATTATAGGCTTTCCAGAGTCTCCGATGGGTTTCTGACGGGGCCCATTAACATTAAGTTTATGAAGAAGTACTACCCTTGAACGAAAAGTTGTTTTGTTTAAGATGTTTATCCAGTTTCTTCCTTGTAATTTATTTTCTGATGTTATGAGCAAGTTAATAAAGAGTCCCATTTCATACAAGTCGTCTCGAGCACAAAAAATAAACAGAAAGGGGGGGAAACATAAATCGAAAGAAACCAACACTTTATTATTCAC
The DNA here is from genome assembly GCA_016920895.1 of Vaccinium myrtillus. Taxonomy (NCBI): domain Eukaryota; kingdom Viridiplantae; phylum Streptophyta; class Magnoliopsida; order Ericales; family Ericaceae; genus Vaccinium; species Vaccinium myrtillus. Next base: position 13,939,893 of record CM029276.1, read on the forward strand.
AATTCATAATGTGGAAAGAAAAAGAAGAAAAACATAGTCACGGTGGAGGGTTAGGGAACAAGCCCCTAGTAACCGGAACATCCTTCCCGAGTATCTCCCCACCCGCGGCTTCAAAATCGGACCTCTCGCGCAAAGCGACCTGCAGCTCAACCTTCCTTTCTCTCAGCTCTTCTTCCCTCTGAACAAGGGCAGCTCGTGTGAGGTCCACCCTCTCTCGAGCACGTTCAACCTCCCTCTGCTTTGTTTCGGCCCGGAAAGATAGCTTCAGGGCTCGGCGTGCGCTGTGCATGCGCTCTAGATGAGCAATGAGCCAACCAACCTCCAAGCCAGACAAGGTTTGAAGATCCACAAGACCCCCCTTTGCGTCTTTTAGCGACGAGTCGCCAAACTTCTTCAAGGGAATGTTATGCAAAGAGTCTATGACTGTGGCCAGGTTGTTTATAATCATGCCACCACCTAGGGCACTCTGTGCTCGGAAGTTGGCGAAGGTCTCCGGATGGGTCCGATGGACCGCTGTAAGGGCAGGAAGGCTGGTAGAAGCAATGCGGAATGACAAGAATGTGGTCGCAGCTGCAGGAATGCCAGCAGGAGTTTGGTCCTGGCACTGGGAATCACTGTACTCAGACGGGGAGCCCTGTTGAACCTCAGGCCCACGCTGCACACCAGACCCCTCCGGTACCGCGGATTGGGTCGGCGCACTAGACCCTTCCTCCCCTGAGGCTTCAGAGCCGTCATCAAGATCAATGGGCTTCTCCTTGAAAATAACTATCTGCCCGACATCCGCTCGCGGGGCACTTGAGTCTGCCTCGCTCCTATCCGCGTCCCCTTCAGGAATACTGGTCAGCCTCTCCTGTTGTGCTTCCCTGCTCCCGCACGGGCTCTCGCTGTTCAGGGATAGGCACTTGTTGCTCCGGCAAAGGCCCTTGGTGTCGTGCGTCTTGCATTGCCCGCAAGCTTCCCCGAGGGTCCACAGCATCCTCCAGTTCTGAAAAATTATCTTTGAACAGTTCATGAATAACAGGATCAACTGAAGTTGGGACAAATTCTCCTATGCTATGTGTAGTGCGTGGCCTAAAGCTTTGCCCCGCATGGATATCACCTCCTATGTTCTGGAAAGTGCTTGAAGAGTCAGGGGGATTACCTTTCTCCGGAGAGGATATGCGCTGAGGGGAGCGAGCCGAAGGACGACCCGTGCCAGCCTGAGAACCTTGTTCGTCATCGCTGTCGACAAAGGGACTCATAAAATCTTGGTCGTACTTGCCAAAACTCATGGAAGAGTCTTCTGAATCCACCTCTGCTTGTTCCCCTGGGCCGCGGCGTCCCCCAGAATGGACTTCTCTTGCTCCTCCCGCTGCGGCATCACCGTGTGAACCAAACAGTTCTGAAATCGAAGGGCTAACCCGCTCCTGCGAGCGGATCACCTCCAAGAACCCATGCCTCTCTGTTGCCTGGGGGTGCGGAAGGGATTCTTCATCAAATTCAGCAGGCTGAACAGGCGGAGAGGGAGCGCGGGAAGGTTCCGCGTGTTGGCTAGGCTCCGTCCCACCGGCAGCGGCCCTGTCACGCCTTCTGCCAAGGGCAGTACTGATGGGAAGGTTATCATCGCTATAGGTTGCCGGCTGCGGAGCGGGGGTAGAAGTACCAGCGGCCTGGGTCGACGCAGTGGTATCAGCCTTTGAAGAGGCATCTTCTGTGTCAGAGTCCCGGTCTGAGTCCGGAGCTTGTGGGGAGGCTGGACGCTCCGGCGAGGCTAGAACGCGCTCACGAGTCATCGCCTGGGAATGGAGCAAATAAAGGAATAAGTGTAAAAAACAGTGCAAAAATGATGCAGTAAAGGAGTCCAACGAAAGGATAACACATACATTGACTAGCCTACGACGGGTAAGTGGCCGCTCAGCTTCTTCCTCCGCCGAAGATGTTTGGGCTCTTGCTCGGGCTCTGGTGACCCGCACAGCCGAAAGCGGTGCTACTACACGAGCCTCTAAAGGGGCAGCAGCAGCATCACCCTTCAAGGCCCAGCGGCTCCGCACTCCGCGCCAGTCAGCATTTTGGGCCTTGGGGGTGTGGAGAGTAGAGTCAGGTTTAAACACGACACGCGGGGCAGCTGGGATGGCCTCGCCTTGTACGAAAGCATAAAAAGAATCCAGGTTCCTCCGCCAAAGAAGACGGAATTGGGTGGAAGCAAGGGGAGGGCCAAGGGACTTCGGGAAGCGCCAGTGGCTAACCCCGTCTAAAATAACACCTGTGAAGGAGACGAGGAACTGATTGAAAGCAACCGAGAATTCCAGAGGCTCTGGCCCGGCCCCCGGTACCACCAGATCTCATACCCCAGCTGACGCGCGACCCTATCAGGCCTATACACCATCGTCTGCCAGTTTTCAACTCCGATTGCGGGCAAGTAGGCCGGGCGGCTCATGCAGTACGCACCAGCAAGAAGGTTACGGTGCGGCAGACTGGGGTCAGAAAAGTCAACCTCCCCGGGGATGTCAGGAATATAGTTGCAGATACCATCCAGGGTCTGAGCATAAGGGCGCGGGCGAAAATGAGACTCGTCATCCATAAATTCCTCCCAGAGCTTTGTGGTGGCCGAATTGTTCCAGCGCAGGATGATGGGCCACAAGTGACCTTCAAGAGTATACCGCTGGCGGCCGTCGTCCTCCCTGACAGGGCGGCCTCTACTATCCCGGACTGGAATGGACACCTGCGCGGGGAACTTCCTGGCTTTTGGAGCGACGGTAGGGAAATGCTTGTAAACTAGTGCTATTAAAAACTGAGTGTGCACCATGGAAGTGATATCATAGTGGCCCACAGAGCGCTCAAAATTTGTGGACAAGCGGTCCAGTTGCTGGTATAGATGCCCTAAAAAGAGAGGGCCCAGCGGGAACCTATCCCCTTGCGCGATCCTCACCGCAAGAAAAAAGACGCACTCACTGGGTGCGTCGACAGGGAAATCCGGAAGTACGAAGAACGAAAGGAAGAAGGCGATGAAGGCAGGTAAATACAAATTACCTCTGTACTCCGGGCCGTCGATGGCCTCGCGCTCCGCGTTCCCAGAGGACGGGGGCTGGAGATCCTTGAAAAAGTATCGAAGCCAAGACCCCCATGATGTCTTCTTCGGATCCGTCATGACCCTCTTGTTCCCGCTTTTGTCCCATTGCGAGCCCCTGTGGCCCGCGAACTTATAGGCTAACTTCAGTCTAGCCACCAGCTCTTGATCAATAGTCCCAGACTTGCTGGGTTCGAACTCCTGCCTGCCGCGGAGGGAAAGGTGGAGGAGCGCGCTGGTGTCTTGGAGGGTGGGACCAAACTCGCCCCATGGGAACACGAAGGTGTGGGTATCCATGCTCCACCGAGATACCAAGAATTCAATATTCTCGTTCCTCCTGTTCAGCGTCAGGACCTGAGAAATTTTGATGGGCTCCAGCACGTGAGAACGCTCCAAAATCCTCCTGTAATCAGCGTCCCCAACCACGTCGTTCACCCACTCATTCCAACCAGCGGGGGGTGCAGAGAGAGAAGAATACTGAACCGCAGAAAGAGGAAAGTCGCCCCTCTCCACTCGAAGACGGGAAATAGAAGAAGGGGGCACCATATCTCCGTCCTCAACCGACACCTCGGGCCGGATGCATAAGACGTTGTCCAACTCGCACCCCACCGGCTCATAAGCCTCCACCCTCTTCCAAAATGGATCGTTCTTGCCATGCAGATAAGGGGCCCTACGCCACAGATCCGGCGGAGGCACTGGACCAGCAGGAACAGTAGGCTTGCCCCCTGCAACTTGCTCGCCACGAGTCATTCTGGTACTGTGAAAAGGAGACAAAAAACAAGTAAGCAGAGGGGAAGAAGAGGCTCGGAAGAAGAAGTTGAAGGAAAGGTGAAAGTGCAGAAGAAACAGAAGGTCGAGAGCTCTGGCTTCGATCGAGAGAAGAAAACAGAAGTGGCAAAGTCGGTAACAGACGAAGTATTTATAAGGAGAGGAGGGGCCCTCAAACGGTCGCAATCAAACATCACATCGAAGGCGAAACGTCGCCGGTAATGATGACCTCGGATGAACCAAACTGGCGCCTCTGAAACCGTCGCGTCAATCAGCCGAAAAGTTGTCAGAAAACGGATAACGCACTGACGTCACGCGCGCGTAGGAAAGCGCGTGGAAGACACGCCACGCGCACGTGGGGGCCATTGTAGGGGAGGTCAGCGCGAGACCTCCCGTTGACTAAGGTCAACGTTGACCCACCATTGGGATCATGACACGTGTCATCCAGGTGGTATAAGTTCCGCGTGACACGTGGTTCTCGCCCCGGAAGAATCTGCGCGGTGGGGCCACTAACGCGGGCATCAAGGGGTGGCCCCTACCGCGGGACCCTCTCGTGCAGGGCGCCTCCGCGGCGCGCACCTCGAGCCCAGTAAGGGCGGTGCTTGGGTAATCATGAGCCATCCGAACAGGAGAAAAGCCCATGGCCCAAACGACTAGTGCAGTCCAGAACATGGGCGAGAAGCTGGTCAAACTAAGCCCAAGTAATTATACCTGCTGCGGTCTAAAGGCAGGACCCCGGGGGCCCCCTGAGGCTTGGCTGCGGTATAGGCGCGACCGAACAGGTCACGACCTTGCCCTTACGGGAATAAGGGAGATCTAGTGGCTTGGTGGCTAAGAGCAGGAGGATCGCTGCGCGGGGGAATGGCTTGTCACCGCGCGAGTCAGTTGCGCGGTAATGACGTCACCCGTACGGCCAGGTTGTACGGAAAGGACACGTGTTATCATATTATAAGGCGACAGCCTGGCGCCAAATGATTGGCCCAGGGTGCCTATAAATATGGAACATTCCCTTTCAGTGCCCAGAGGTTGGTGAGATCATTTCTAGAGAGAGAGAAAAGGGAAATCACTGATTGGGAGGAAGACATTCTCTCTGCAAATCAGTCCCCATCTCCTAGGTCACCAAGGGTATCACGGATTCGACTGAGAGCAATCCACTGCCTTAGTCCTTTTCTGTGCACACCTGCTCCGTTCTTCACCCTTCCTCTAGACCACTCCATTCTCTTTTCATACTGTGACTTTACTGTTGACTATCCATACCTCTCCAGCTCATCATTTATTTGACTGTAGCAAGAACGATCACCTACACATACATATACGAGATATTTTATATAGACAAATATATGTTTGTTTTGATAAGTGAATGGATTCAGAGTAGTGATTAGTGCTTTAGCAATAAATTGTATGGGGTAACTGTAGATTGTATAGGGTAACTCCAGGCAAGTAGATTGTTTGGGGCCCCGATGGAGAAATATTCTACTTCAGAAAGTTTTTGAACATGCCCTGTGTCCAATCAAATACTAGAAGTGGGTACAATATTTTTGAGGAAGAACTTAACATCAAAGCAAATAGAACCTTGGATTAGGTACCACTTACTCGAGAAGTATAGCCTTCACCTCATGTCTTCTTTTCCCATGTTATCTGCTACTGTGGTTGGCAAATTGAATAAGGTCATGGAAGAAAAAGCTAAGGCATGGGTGTGTGTGTGTGTAGAGTTTTGATTTGGCAAAGGATTTTTTTGATTAATTTGAAAAGACAAAAGAAATCTTGGTTTTATTTGTTTTGCATGTGATGTGGCCCTAGTTCTTAAAATTTGCCCTGTAAGTTCATGAATATCTACAATGAGGTGTCCATTTCGAGGAAGTTGGTATTGTTTATGCTTCCTGGAATCTATCTCTAGTAGCTGAACTCTGCTAATGTGTGTTGTTCCTCTTCATGTATGTCTAGACGTGGAGCACTGGTTCTGTCAAAGTTAGGTGCTGGCTTGCTGCTGTTTGGAACTTTAGATACTCATGAACTTCTGCTGCTGTTTGTATACTCAAGAACTTTTGTTGCTATTTAGATTATCATGAATTTCTGTTGCTGTTTAATTTTTACTACTGCTGCATTGAACATTTGGTTGTTGGCTGTTGTAGTGAACTTATGTTGCTCATGAACTTCTGTTGTAGTGAATATCTACATTTGGTTGTTTAATTCTGTTGTAGTGAACTACTGCTGCATTGAACATTTGGTTGTTGGCTGTTGGAATTATGTTTGCAATGTGCGTATGTTGATTTATTATTATTATTTTTAAAGTAAACTAGATGAAATGCTGATTTTTAGAATTCCCCGAATCCCCGGTTTGGATATCCGTTCCCCGTTTGGGGCGGGATGGAGGGGGAAAAATGATCCCCATTGGGGATCGGGGCGGGGACGGAGATGTGGAGGGATTCGGGGATCGGGGACGGGGATAGTAGTCTCCGGCCTCGCCCCGTCTCCATTGCCAACCCTAGTAATATATAAAACTTTGTATATGCAATATGAATCTTATTAAATAGATATCAATTATTTTTATTAACTAAATTTTTTAAAATCTTAAAAATTATAATAAATTAAAAAGAAAATTGAAAAAATGAATGTGAACTAAAACTTTGGAACGGAGGAATGTACTGAAATCCTACACAATTATAACACCCACCTACCGAAATATTCCCTGGCATGAAAGGCTGCTTTTGCTCTATCCCAAAAATATCATATGCACCAATATGAGTCCCTCGAATCTGAGGCTCCTTTACTGTTCTTTCATTCATTGGCTCTCAGTACAGTGGGAGTCCTCTCTTTTCTGCCGAAAGTGGAAGTCTATAAATAAAGGAAAATGTTAGTACATATTCTCCATCAACTTTTATCTCCCTTTGTTGAATAGTACTAATTTACATTACACTGTTTACACACAACACACTCATTTGCTTACACATTTGTATGCGAAACAAAATTTTACGAGAGTACATTTAAATAAAGAAAAAATGTAAAACTACATGAGATGCAAATCTTACGAAAAAAATGTTATTCAAAAATTCGGACCATTATAACGTACGTGTAATGGAATTATTATTATTTTGATCTGCCACGTAAACACTGTGTGGATCTATTTATATATCGCGTACTGCGTACACTAGCAGCTAGCTTCATTTTAAGATCATACAAGAATCAAGTGAGAGTTGGCCCATTAGATTAGAGGGAAAGATGAGTGGAGAGTCTGGAGACATGATCACCACCACCCCCAACAATGACAACGTTTCCTCCTCCTCCTCCTCCTCATCACCATCATCCCTATCTCTTTCTTCTGCTCGGATTAACAGTCTAGCACTTCCACCAACTACAACCGAACTCGGAGTCGTTACGGATCTAATTCAAAGGTATGTCTCCGAAAAAAAAAGAAACTTTTTTGTAGTTTCTTTTATCTCCTTATTCCCCACGATGAAAACTAGACGAACTAACGAAGGAATGAAACTTTGAGTAGAATCTTGAGAGAGAGAGAGAGAGAGAGGAGGAATTTTCACGTTTCTTATGGTATATTGAAAATTTGAATGAACTTAACAAGATGATCATCAAACACATCCTTTTCCATAATGCCAGTGAAATTTTCTTATTTCCACACTTTAAGCGTATGTTTCTTGTAGTTCCATTTATAAATTGTCTTTTTGGTCTTTTTTCATTGAATTTTGTCAGATTTGCATCAATCTTTTAATGTTAATCATTCATATGACCGAGAAAAATTTAAAGATGTATATTTTCGTTGAGGCAGAGAAATAATCTCAAAATCTTGTCAAAAACCTAACGAAAAATTCAATAAACATAAAAAAAAATATATAGACTGTCTTTTACAATAATTAGCTTAGACTAGATTCCCCCTTAAACAGGTTGGGCTTCCTTTAAATTCACAAGTAAATTTTTTTTACGCTAAGGAAAAAGTTTTATTTATCTTGGGATCTGTTTTGTGGATCTGTTTCTCCAACACCACATAATTCCACAAATCCGATTTGAACAATTTTGGCCTGGCGACTCACACAACTGCTGCTTCCGATTCTGATCCTTGAACAAAAAACTTAACAATAGTAAAGGAGGGGAGAGAGAAAAAGATGGATGATGCAAGGAAGAAGAAGATGTGGTTGGACGAGAGAGAAACTAACAATTTCCTATGTTTACCTCTGGTCCGGCTCTGGTTCCTAGAGGGCCAGCTTTGGGTGGTGGGAAGGGATCCCGAGGTTCGAGTATTCGCCGTCGCTGCCCTCTCTCCTCTCCCTGTAGCCTCTCCCAAACCCATCTCTCCTCTCTCAATGTGGCATCGCCACGACGACCTAAATCTACCCCTTCCCGCCGGGCAAACACCCAACGCGGCCATCAACCGACGAACAAAACCAATCGAGACCAACACGACGAACCCAATTTCAGTTTCTATGAAGTATTTTGTTCTGGTTTTATGACAGGATAAATCACGATTAAGGACGCGATAGAATTGATTATTGGAACTTTGTCCTCTGTATGAGGGGTTTGGGAAGGGCTATGTACAGTCATGGATGGAGTGGAGTGGACAGAAGTGGTGGTGATCGGCGGAGAGAGAAGAAAGGGGGTAGAAGTGATGATGGTCTTTGGAAAATGGCCAAAATGGGAGAGGCGACACAGTGTAGGGGAAGGGCAGAGAAGATTATAAGGTGGAATACCCCATGTGCCCCTCAATTTGACGAAGAGGAGAAACGGCGTGAGAGGTGTGGATCAAGAGGACACAGATTTTTTATGTTGGTGACTAAAATTGCGCAATTGAAAAATTGGGGACCAAAATGACACGGCGCGCATAATCTGAGGACCAAAAATGTCAATAAGCCCCTAAAGATTTAAGTAAATTTACTAAGGATGCACACGGCAGTAAATTAAAACGAAAGTATGTTAAAAGCTAATTTGCAATAAAATGCACTATACTTTGCAGATTGGTTGGTTCCCGCGGAAACGTTCATGCGTATTTGCTTGTCATTCATTTCTGATTAATTAATCTTTCCGCTTTTTCCCCTTATTTTTGTTCTTCTTTCCATTTTTTTTTTAAATCCATCCTTGTTTTGGTTTCGATAATTCTGAACATGTATAAGCATATCAATTTTCAACCTCTAGGTGATGCAGAATTCGTTTCAGTGGGGGCTCAAACCTCATGTATTTCAACATTTATAACAAAATTGCAATTTGTATATATTGCTATTTGATCTGAAGTAACACACTGCATTGTGTGTATATACATACCTGTCATATAATGTTATGACCAAATTAAACATGGTTAATAATTTGCGTTTGTAGAATTTTTTGGGAGACATATATAGAGATGTTACTCCCTCCGTTCAGATTTGTTAGTCCATTTTGGAAGTTCGTGTCACTTCTCAAATGATTATATCATATACAGGGCTGGCCTAGGCCCAAGGCCCACAAGGCCTGGGCCTAGGGCACTCTCAAAACTCTCAAAAATTGGGGCACCCCAAGAATTTTAAGTGGTAGGCTTGACTAGGGGTCTTTTGTAGCCCCAAAAGAAATATAAAATGGCTTAATGTGATCCAAAATAAAAAGGCCCAAGAAAAATAAAAAGGCCCAAACTAAAAGATTAGTTTATGGGTTTTGTCAGGTTCAATATGGTTTTGTTTAATTGGATTTTGCTTAGCTTAGATTAGATATTAACAATCATTTTGAGTCCCCAAATGTAGTTTTTTTTTTTGCGCTAAAAATTGATTATTCTTCATATGTCCTCACTAAAAACCAATTCTTTTATGCTACGTACATTTGGCAAATGAAACACAACACGAGTTATATTTAAATGATACTCGTGCGTTATATATATTTGGAGACTTTGTGTTTTGACTTTTCTGTTACTATATAATGATTAGTAGAATTTAATTTATATTTATAGTTTTGCGTTTCTTATATTGTGATTGTTGCTGAAAAAATTATTTAGGCGTTATACTTTTAGGGCACATTTTTTAAGCTAGGCCTAGGGTACTCCAAACCCTTGGGCCGGCCCTAATCATATAATTTACAATGTTTTTAAAAAGGGAAAACTTCAAAAAAGCCTCTGAACTTTCACCCAAATGCTTCATAGGCCTCCAAACTTTGCGAAATTTCAATTACACCTCCAAACTTCACACATTTTACTCAAAAAAGCCCACGCCGTTACTTCCCGTCCAAAAACTAACGGAAATCGATTTGGGCCCTCTTTTTGGAGGGAAATGCATGCTGCAGTGTCTCCCTCCTTCACTTTATCCCGCCATTTTCACCCTCCTTCACTCTATCCTATATATTCATCCACTCCCACAAATCTAAAACCGTACTGCCCTTTTTCATTTCTTCTCCTCTCTTCTCTTAAACGACTGGTATCTTCTCTCTCTCTCTCACCTGAAAAATGAGAACCCACCGTGACATTGGCAACTTCATGGAAGACAATCCTTGCAAAATTTGTGGCAACCGGAGAGAGATGCACACCTCTTGGACAACAATCAACCCAGGAATAAGGTTTGTTTCTTGTCCAAATGATAGCTAGAAAGACTTTTCTTGGTTTGATCCACCAATGTGTGCAAGGTCAGTGCAAATAATTTCAAGGCTACTCAAGAGGGGAAACAGAATGGAGGCAGAGATCACAACGTAGGGCTTTTGCCTATGTATTTGGTGTGTAAGGGTTAGTGGTGGTGTTTAAGTATGTACTGGGTATGGGTAAGGCTAAGGGTATGTATTTCTTTGGTTTTTGTGGTGGTGTATGAAGTTAATGGATAATGTAATGTAATTACCCTTTTATTAATGTATGGTAATGAAGCTTTGTGTTTCTTAATTCTTGTGTGTATGAAGAAGAATTAATCCTAAGTGTAAAAAGCCATCACAGGATCATACATGAAAGGCCATAACAGGTTCCATACAAAAAAGCCATATACGTGTTTCGAATTAAGAATGAGGAAGTTGGTCTGAGGGTGCATTATACATGTTTCTCTAGGCACGTGAATGTCACGTGGTTCGAATTCCCTCCAAAACGAGTGGTAATTCCCTCCACGAGGAGGGTCCACAGGATAGGTAAGCGTTTTCCGTTAGTTTTTGGACGGGAAGTAACGGCGTGGGCTTTTTTGAGTAAAATGTGTGAAGTTTGGAGGTGTAATTGAAATTTCGCAAAGTTTGGAGGCCTATGAAGTATTTGGGTGAAAGTTCAGAGGCTTTTTTGAAGTTTTCCCTTTTAAAAATTGTCTTATAAAAGTAATCGAGATCTATTAAATAAGATCCATATTAGACATATAATTACTTACTAATTTAAAGAAAAATCACTAATTTTTTATCCGATTGCAATAGAATGAGGGACAAACAACCCCATGGTGTTTTGTACAATTCAAGATCCGAGAAGATATAGGAGTACTAGTGAATTTAATTGTTGATGTATTTAATCTTACACCCCAGATTAATTAATGTTCTTTGTTGTGCAGAAATTTGGAATCCAGTGAGGGATCTAAATTTGGTTCAAATCCATCGATGGGATCCGTTAATGGTCTTTTAGCAGCTGCTCGTGAAGGCTTTCGACTGATGAGGACTGACAGAAACTTTCAGGGTGCTTGCTTTGTTGTTGCAGTACGAACTGTTTTTTTTACTCTCTCTTGTCGTTTTTTAAGTGTGTTGCTTCGTAAATTCAAAACTTGGAGACTCTGCCGTCCCTTAGGGATGACTCGGCCTGCCCACCCAATCTCGGCCGTCCAAATGTGTTTTGTGATGCAAACAGAGGAGTATCAAACAAATTCTCTCAAACTTTGTATTTCATAAACACTCTGAGAAATTACACACTTTTCTCACACACTTGATCACTCGTATTTGCATGCTTTTACAATCTGATAACAAGCCTTTTTATAGGCAATACAAGATAATAAAACAAGTACAAGATAAACAATCATTTATTGTAGAAATCTCATATACTATCACGGAAGTGCAAAAGTCTTCCGCCTGATATTTCAATAGTAGCCCACGTTTTTGTTTAGGGCTGCTGAGAGAACCCACTTGCTTCAAGTTTATCTTTCAACATCCCCCCTTAAACTTGACTCTGGGGGTTTCTTCATTCCAAGCATTGTCTTCATTTTGATGAAGGCTTCATGCTTGAGGGGCTTCGTGAAAATATCAGCAGCCTGGTCATATGTCCGACAAGAAACTAGCTGCACTTCTTTTGCTTTCACATGCTCTCTGATGAAATGGTAGCGTGTGTCGATATGCTTGCTTCTTTCATGATGCACTGGATTCTTTGCTAGTGCTATTGCGGAGCGATTGTCAACATAGATCTCCGTGGGATTTTCTTGAGAAATTCCCAAGTGATTCAGCATATTCCGGACCCATATAGCATGACAAACAGCTGAGCTGGCTGCTACATACTCAGCTTCACAAGATGATAGTGTCACTATCGCTTGTTTCTTCGATGACCACGTGAAGGCTGTATCTCCGAGAAAGAAAGTAAATCCTGTAGTACTCTTTCTTTCATCCAAGTCTCTTCCCCAATCACTATCTGAATAGCCGACAAGTCTTAAGTTTTCAGTACTTGTATAAAACAGTCCATCATTGACTGTACCCTTGACATAGCGCAAAATCCGCTTGGCTGCATTCAGATGGGATTGGTCGGGTATCTCCATGTATCGACTGATAAGACCAACACCATATAGTATGTCTGGTCTTGTGCACGTCAGGTAGCGAAGGCTTCCTACCAGACTCTTGAAATATGTCGGATCAACATTACCGACCTCACTCTTTCTGAGTTCCACTCCACTTTCAACTGGAGTAGTTACTGGATTACTTTTCTCCATGCCAAAACGCTTGAGGATGCTTTTGGCGTATCCAGCTTGAGAGATAAAAATGCCGTCATCTCCCTGCATCACTTCGATTCCAAGGAAGTGTGCCATCAGTCCAATATCTGTTTGAAAGAATCAAACATAGCTGGATTGTTGCCTGTGAAAATCAAGTCATCAACATACAGGCATACATACAGTAAGCTTCCATCGGCTTCCTTCTTCATACAGAGTGCATGCTCGTAAGGACACTTCTTGAATCCATTCTTCTGGAAGTATGAATCGATCCTTGTATTCCATGCACGTGGCGCTTGTTTCAATCCATACAGCGCCTTCTTCAACTTGTACACTTTGTCATAGTGTCCTTCTTTCACATATCCAGGTGGCTGCTCCACATAGATTTCCTCCTCCAGAAATCCATTGAGAAAGGCAGTCTTGACGTCTAATTGGTAGATCTTCCATTTGTTCTGAGCAGCTAATAAGATCATCATCCTGACCGTCTCCATCCTGGCAACAGGGGCAAAGACTTCGCCATAGTCTATGCCTTCCCTCTGTTTGTAGCCTTTAGCTACGAGCCTGGCCTTGTATCTTTGAACTTCTCCTTGAGCATTCTTCTTGGCCTTGTAGACCCATTTCACTCCAATGGTTTGATAGCCTTCTGGAAGATTTGTCAGCTCCCAGGTTTTGTTCTTCTCTATGGACTGAATCTCTTCATCCATAGCCTTCCTCCATTTGTCTTCTTGGTTAGCCTCATTAAAGCTAACTGGATCACAAGTCATTTGCAGACAGAACATGGTAAATTCTGCATCCAACGGATCTGTATTACGATATAGATCATCAAGGCTTCGTGTTCCCCTAGGCCTCATGTCTGAAAGCTCTTCTGTAGCTGGTAAGGATGGTTCAACTTTTTGTGGTGCAGGGAAACCACGAGTCGGTGATGGCTGCTCTTCTAATCTTCCAGGTACCTCCCTGGTCTGTACCTGTTCTTCATCTTCAATAGTCAGCTCCATATTCCTGGTAGCTTCTGTCTCATCCCAGCTCCAGGATTCATTTTCCTTGAAAATGACATCTCTGCTGTATATCACCTTCTGAGTGACGGGATTGTATAGCTTGTATCTCATCGTCCAGTCACCGTATCCAATAAGGATACATTTCACTCCTTTATCTTCAAGTTTGGTTCTGTTTGCCTCTGGAACTTTTGCGTAGGCAATACAACCAAACACTCTGAGATGGGCCACACCTGGCTTGTAAGTGGTCCATGCTTCTTGCGGTGTCTTTGACTTCAGACTCCTCGTAGGACATCTGTTGAGTAGATAGACTTCACATTGAACTGCTTCAGCCCAAAATCTCTTGGGCAGATCTTTATCCTTCAGCATGCTTCTCGCCATGTTGAGGATGGTGCGATTCTTCCTTTCAGATACACCATTTAGCTGAGGAGTATAGACTGGTGTACACTGGTGTTTGATTCCTTGCTGCCTAAGGAATCCATCAAACTGATCTCCAGTGTATTCTCCACCTTGGTCTGACCGCAACATTTTGATGTAGTAGCCGCTTTCTTTCTCCACAAGAGCTTTGAAGTCTCTGAACTTCTCGAATACTTCGGACTTCCTTTTGAGAAAGTATACCCACGTCTTCCTGCTATAGTCGTCGGTGAACGTGAGGAAGTATCTGTTCTGTCCGTTTGAGATTGGCTTCAACGGACCACACACATCAGTGTGTACTAGCTCGAGCGGCATACTTGCTCTCCAATCAACTTGCTTTCCAAAATTGTTGCGGTGTTGTTTTCCAAGAACACAATTTTCGCATACCTCATTTGGATGTTGGAGATGAGGTAAGCCTTTGACCATCTTCTTATTCGCCAACAGCTTCAAGCTTTCAAAGTTGAGATGTCCATATCTGAGATGCCATATCCAGTCTTTGTTGTTGATAATGGTGTTGAGGCACTTTGGCGTGTCATGAAGAACAGTTAGCGGAAACATCCTGTTCTTCGCCATCTTTACTCGAGTAACCAGCTTCCCTCGAGCATCTGTTATCGTCAGTTGCATATCCTTCAGACTAATTTGATAGCCTTTCTCCAGGAGTTGTCCAAGACTAAGTATATTAGTCTTCATGTCTGGAACATAGTAGACATTGGAGATGAATGCATGATCTCCATTCTTCTGTTTGATCACAATATTTCCTCTCCCTTGAACTGGGACTTTGGAGAGATCGCCAAAAGAGATATCTCCCTGAACCCTTTCATCAAGTTCAGTAAAAAGCTGCCTTGAGCCAGTCATATGATTACTGGCTCCAGAATCAAGAAACCATGTACCTTGATCCTGTTCGGTGGAACTGTGCGCCATGAGACTCATTGAATCTCCTCCTGCTGGCTCTTTGTTTGCATAGTTGGCAGTTTCGCCAACTTGATTTGATGCTGGCCTTCCTCTGCATTCTTTCATGTAGTGACCATACTTCTGGCAATTGTAACATTGAACGTTGCTTTTGTCAACGTTCGGTCGGTTGTTGTAACCACCTCTTTTTCCTTGTCCTCCGCCTCTGTTGCTTTGCTGTCCACGACCACCTCCTTTTGGAGCATAGTTTTGATTTCCTCCTTTGGAAAATCCTTTGCCTCCTTTACCTCTGGAATTTGAACTTCTAGAGCCTCTTCGATGAGAACCATAGCCTCGTCCTCTCTGGGATGTCCCTCCTTGCTCGTGCCTATCTTCATTGAGGGACAACCTTGTCTGTAGAGCCTGCTCCATGGCTCTATCATCATCTATGTGCAACTTCTGTTCGTGGGCTTGTAGCGAGCCCACAAGTTCTTCGATAGACATGGTTGTTATGTCTTTAAGCTCTTCCAATGTAACAACAATAAAGTTGAATCTCGGATCCAACGATCGGAGGATTTTCTCGATAACTCTCGTATCTGTGAGAGCTTCTCCATTTCTTCTCATCTGGTTTGCAACCGTCATGATTCGACCATAATACTTAGAAATAGATTCTGAGGGTTTCATCCGTAAGGACTCGAATTCGCCTCGTAGAGATTGAAGGCGAATCCTTTTTACTTTGTCGGCACCTTTGTATGTTTTCTGCAGTGTCTCCCAAATTTCTTTGGAAGATGTAGCGGAAGCGATGATCTCGAACGTCATCTCATCAAGTCCTTGGTAGATGATGGACCTGGCTTTGCAATCCTTCTTTCGCTCGGCATGGAGCGCTGTTTTTTGTTCCTCCTTTAAAGCTGCTTCTGCTTCTTTTGAGGCAGGTTCCTCGTACCCGTTTTCGACTATCTCCATGACTTCTTGAGCACCCAATAGTGCTCTCATTTGGATGGACCAATTATCATAATTGTCCTTGGTGAGCTTTGGAATAAGCGCTGGTGCAGCTCCGTTTGCCATCAGATCTTTAAATCAAAAATCTGCTCCTTTCTTGTTTTTCAATGATGGAACCAAATATAACAAAGGTTCTGTTTCCTCCGATCTGGTATACTTCGAGCGCACGACAAAGCTTGAGGCACACTGTGTGGTGTTCGGTGAGGCAGCTGCAACTTCACCTCGTTGACTCGGATGGGTTCACCGGAGCTGAGGAAGAAATAGTCATGGGTGCAAGGTGAGAGTATTTAGTCACTCTTCAACTTCTGGGTTTCGAAAGAAACAAAAGCTGTTTAATTTCGTCATCGGATTTTCGTTTCCGGCTGAGACAAAATCGGCACTCAAAAATTTTATTTTGAGGGAGCTAATTTCTGGATGAAAATAGCAGTAGCACATCAAAGGTATTTTTTCGAGAGAATTTTTTCGGATGAGCCTGAGCTCTGATACCACTGATGCAAACAGAGGAGTATCAAACAAATTCTCTCAAACTTTGTATTTCATAAACACTCTGAGAAATTACACACTTTTCTCACACACTTGATCACTCGTATTTGCATGCTTTTACAATCTGATAACAAGCCTTTTTATAGGCAATACAAGATAATAAAACAAGTACAAGATAAACAATCATTTATTGTAGAAATCTCAAATACTATCACGGAAGTGCAAAAGTCTTTCGCCTGATATTTCAATAGTAGCCCACGTTTTTGTTTAGGGCTGCTGAGAGAACCCACTTGCTTCAAGTTTATCTTTCAACATTTTGGACGTCCCAAATTTGAGGGGTGTCGAAGGGTGTTTTAGGTATTTTAACTCCCCTCAAATTTGGGTCATCTAAAACACGTTTAAACGGTTGAGATTGGTCAAAAGTCCCTGGATCCGTAAATCCAACTTATTAAACAAATATCGTCATTACTCATTTCACATCAACTTTTACCTCCACTTCAAAATTATCATTCACTTTTACTCATAAACTCTTTTCCAATTAACTTCTCAAACAGGCAAAACAATAATTGTACAGACTTTTACCTATTAATTTTTTAAAACACACTCACTGAGGGACAACCCAAAATGAAATACTCAACAATTAAAAAGGGACGGAGAGAGTACAACTTTAACTTATTTTGAGTAAGTGAATTATCTTTCATTCACTACAAGAAATTACAAAATTGCCGACTAAAAAAAAAAAAAAAGACTACACTAATTTTCGCACCAAATGGTATGTTTTTATTGACCAAATCATTTTAGTCGGTGTAAATATTTACTCCCTCCGTCCCTTTTTAAGTGTTTAACTTTCTATTTTGTGCTGTCCCTAAATAAGTGTGTGGTTTTAAAAGTTAATGTCAAAAGTTTGTACAATTATCATTTTGCCCTTTTGAAAAGTTAGTGGGTAAAATAGTTAATGGGTAAAAGTGGAGGACAATTTTGGAAAGTAGAGGTAAAAGTTGATGTGAATAGTGTAAAGTGGAGGAAAACGTTAATGTGAAAGTTGTAGTGATGATATTTCTTTAATAAGTTAGATTTACGAAGTAACATATTTAAAAATGGACGGAGGGAGTATTTTGCAGACCAAAATATAATTTAGTCGGGAAACGATGTGGCGCCAAGCCAGATTTTCTTGCTGGATGGTGGGAAAATTGAAAGCTGACTAATATTTAGTCGGTATTTTTAATATTTTGTGGCCGACCAAATTATATAGTCGGTGAAGAGTATTTTTTGCGCTAACTCAAAAAATTCCCAAAAACATTAGTGGGATTTAGGTCATTCCCGACAGATATTTAGTTGGCATTGTTTGTCCTCCAATAAAACAATGACATATCGACCGCACTTAATCTAAACCCACTCCCAAGTCCCAAATAACCCTATCCATCAAGTACGCTACCTCCGTCTCTCACTTCTTTCTCCATTCCATCGCTTCTCGTCCCTCTTTCTTCGTCCTCCTGAATCCCTATCATATCTCTCTGCTTCGGTGTTAACCCTACCGACCATCCACTCCTAAGAGGTACCAGAGAGAGAGAGAGAGAGAGAGAGAGAGAGAGAGAGATTACTGCTAAGAACTATCATCTCTCTTTTGCGATTTCAGACTAGCAATTCATCCACCATCCTCTTCATAGTAGATTAGAAATTTCATTACTCTTAGAAAGGTGAGCTTCGAATACACCACTGCCCCAACTACAGAAGGATACCAGATCAGAGACCATATTAGGGTTCAGCATTGAGTGGTGAGTTCTTCTAGCAGATTTGGGGATTTCTAAATAATTGGGCGTATGAACTGGTGTGTAGGATGATGAAGGCTTGTATTTTTCTTTTGTGTTGTATTGTGTCTGTTTTGTCGATAAAGGTTAGTTGGTACAAATGGACAAACATTACTTTCACCGGCAATTTTTTTTTTTAGTCGGCAAGTACATTTGCCTAATGTCACTGACCAACTAAATAATTTAGTCGGGATTGGTCACCGACTAAAAGACCACATTGGCCGACTAAAGCACAAGGCATCAAACAGGAACAAGAGAATTCCCACAAAGGCACCTCTACACTCCAACAACCACATGCCGCAAGGATCCAAAGGGAAAAAAACCAACCCGAGATTGGCAAGAGTACAACTAAAATAAAACCCAAAAGAGAAACACCACTCCCAAATCCCACCAAAACAAAGCAACACCCAAAGAGACACCTAAGAATCAAACATTGGGCTGATGAGCCTTAACCTTTGCCCTTTCGTCATCTTCGGCTACTGTAATCATAATTCTACAAATAACTTCCTCATCATCATCACCCATGTAATCAAGGCTCATGATCTTGTTTACTTAGGTAATTCCTGTTGATGCCTTAAGAGGAAATGTATAAAGCAGCAGCTGTAACAACAGATCTGTACAAAACACAATTTTGCTTCTTTCTTTCACCTCCCTTCTTGGATTTAGGAATGCCCAATATTTCCTCAATCGACTTTTGCTTTCATTTTCCTTATTCATCATCCTTTTCCTCTTTAGCTGTATTGAGGTCTACAATTAATTTGAATACCCTCATCATCCTTATCTTTAAAAACCCACTTCTGAAAGGTTCAGAAACCTTTATCAACCTCTACTACCTCTGCAATTGAGCCATGAACCAATGTGCCATCATCTAAAATTGGAATTTAATCCTCTCTGAAAATTTCACCGTCTTTCAAAGCTTAATTGATTTGTTGAGTTGGGATCATCTGAACACCTTCGCCAACACATTTCTTTTTCCACTTCCTTCTACAAGCTCCCTTGGTTCATAAGTGTCTTCCACAACTCCCTAGAAGCATTGCTGGACCTTTTACTATGACTATTTTTGTAATAATCCCCATGCAGATTTAAATTACTAGAATTTCCACCACTTTGAGTTGAGTCAGACACTGCTGTCACAATGTCATTGGATGTTTTTACCTTACTGGCAGCTGAGTCAACATTTCCTACTTTGATACTTGAATGAGTTACTGGAAATTACTGAAATGATATAGGGTAATTGCTTGATTCCTCCTACCTTACTAATATTGTGTAAATAACCTCGTTTACCCAAAGTTGGATCTTCTGTTCAATCCCTTTAGGTTTTTCAGTAGCAATCAAACTTGTCTTCCACAAAGGAGGCACAATTGAGGGCATTTTCATTCAGTGATAAGACAATGCCCCAAATCGCACCAATACATTTGAAAATACTTAAACACCATGCATTAAGGGGAATCCCGTAACATGCTAATCTTACAAATCTCGCAACACTTGCTGGTTCACCTTCCCATGGTTTAATGGATTCAAACCATCTCTGCATATCCATTTCTCATCAATCAATACATCCCTCTTCTCTTTGTTTGGAAGTGTGAGAATTTAGCTCAACTAAATTCTCATTCTTGAATTCTTCTATTGGATCCTCGGTTGCTATGAAGCACTGACAACTCTAGGGCTCATCGTATCGCAGTGTCTGGACACAGGGACACGTGTTCAGACACGCCACATGGAGAGGGACATGACTTAATTTAGTTTTTGGGGTGGGACACGGGTGAGACATGGATGGGGACACGGCAGGGTCGAAATGATTTTTTTTTTAAAATTTTCGGGGGTAAATATGTTATAACTTAAAAGTTTTGGGTTAAAATGTAATCAAACATATAAAGCTCATATATATCACGTTTCTAACCCTAATATGATTGACACACCCTTATCTGATTGACGAAAAGCACTAGAGCAAACATCTCGATCAGACCTAGCTCTCTCGTCGAAGCCCTCCCTCGCCTCTCAATCTCACTCCCTCCTCTCTCGCAATCTCTCGGTATGTCTCTGTCTCTGTATGTGTATGTGTGCACGCCTCTTTCTCTCACTCTTGCTCTCTCTGGTTATGTATATATATCTGCGTGTGTGTGTATATTCTACATCTTTGTGTTAATTATTATTATTATTTTTACATTTTAAAGGTATTTTTTTGTTTTGTTTGTCTTTTCTAAATTTTTAAATATATTATATTTAAAAAAATAAATATACACGTGGTGTGTCCCCCTCAATGTCTGTACCCCTATTTTTTTCAAATTCTTGTGTCCCCGTGTCTGTGTCTATATCCGTGTCCGTGTCTGTGCATCATAGCTCGGTTGAAATCATGTTATGTAGAGTGCCAATACACTTCTATAAAGCCATACACTTTCAACTGGTTGCACCTTAATTCTAGTTTCCTTGCCTTGCTTGACATCTTTTGAGTTGACAATCAATTTGACATCTAAATTCACAGCTTGGGCATAAGATTTTCCTGGAGCCACAAACTAAGCCCTCGCTCCGGCCTCGCCAAGTTTGCTTGTCTCAGCCCCTCTCACTTGCTGTGATGTTCTTAATTCAGAAAATTACCAGTAGGTCTAGAAAACCAATCCTTAATTCCCACTAAGGATACACTCAATTTTTAATTACCGATAAGTACAAGTTCACTAGTAAGATTACCCTTCTACCCTTCAAATACAAATTTACTTTTTACACAACCTCCCACTCCCCACCTTCATCCACCATCCACTTCCAGCCGACAACTACTTCCGACCGACGAACTTCAACTTTTTCCGGCCGGCCGACAAACTTCTCCGACCGGCGACTTTTTCCGGCCGCATAATTCACTGCGAATTTTTACTGCGAATTTATATACCTTCCAGCCGGCGACTTTTTCCAGCTGCTTATCCTCACAAAAGTCATCAGGCTTTGGACGAATTATTGAAAAAAAAAAAACTGTGTTACCTCACCGATCTAATAATGAGATGGTAACAAATATATCGAAATTACGATTTCATATTAAAAAAAAATGCGAATTTTTTATAAAAAAATTGCGAATTTTAAAAAAATCACTGCGATTTTGTAAAAAATTATTGCGAATCTGTAAAATTTATTGCAAATCGCTAAAAAGGAGGACAAAAACATGATCGTTTCTCCAAAATAGAACCCTCCCATCGGAGTTGCAACGCTCCCATCGGAGCTAGAATTTCTGAAGGTTCAAAAAATTCGCAATGCGAATTTCTGAAACTCCGCTCAGCCAAGTACCATATCTGGAAAAGATGAGAGAGACGAGTTGTGAGGAGAGGGAGTTGAGGTCAACTAACAAACCTCTGCAAAAGTTGAAAAAATCCATGGGCGAAAGGATGTCGCAGAGCTTTGATTTCTGTCCAGCCTTAACACGACAGAAAAATCCATGGGCGAAAGGATGCAGAGCTTTGATTTTCGGAGTGGATAAAGGGAAGTTAGGCTTAGATCTTTCTCTTCTGTGAGGATTTGGAGATGGCAGCTACCTCGGATAAAGTTGAGATGGCCGCCTGAAGGTGTAGAGGGACCGCTGCTGCCTAGGGTAATTGTGGAAGAAAATATCATTTTTACCTTGGTGGGAAGTTTTAGAATTTGGGTTGGACCCAGAGGTAGTGGAGTCTAATGTATTGTACCGGCCCGTAAATCCCTCTTCTTAATTTAGACCAGGTTTCTTCTCCTTTGCTTATTTCCATCCTGATTGAAGCTTGCATTCTTCACTAGAAGTTGTTTGTCTCTTACCCACATTTCATTAGCTTTATCGATTGCCACTTCAACTGGATAAAACAGTCATAACGTACAAAACCAAACTTGGTACCCCTTTTGCTCCTATTCTGCAGAATAAAAGCATCCTTTACCACACCATAATTTGTAAATGTCTTTCTTAACAAAACCAAGCCATCCTCTTCCGGTATATTGTCAATGTATAGAGTATATATCCTAATGGCATTCTTTACTCCATGTTGACTATGGTGATTGTTAACAACATGAATTCACCCTCTATCATCAATCTATCATCAATCTCTTCCCCTGCTATTCTCATCCTCTCTTCATAATAAATTCAAAACAACCAATACTTTTCGATGGCAATAAACGAATAGCGGTAGCCCAAAACCAATTAAATGAACAACAACTAGGAAAACGGTCTCCGTCGCCTAAGAAAGGATAATCCAAAAATGGAGACGAAGATACCTGCCATAATAGGCCTTCTTACAGTGCAGATAAACAGTAGCGATTGGGAGAGGGAGGGCTCTGTAAATGTGCCGACGAGGGCTGGGATTTAGGAGAAAGAAGATGGACAAAGGTGAATGAGAGGATTAACGACCGTTGAATGCTGGCGGAGGTGGAGGAAGAAGGAAAGACGGCAGTGGCATGTGGATATTAGGTACTGTCAGGGTAATTTGTTCATGTGAGGAGGACCTTAACTTTGTTAGGGAGATTAGTTTGGGGGCTCAAATAAGACGGTTGATTAGAGGAGCATAAGGTAGAATTGAGGATTGTAGGAAAGGTTAGCGTTTTGACCTAAGTTGATGAAAGTCAAGGTTGACCATCCAATAAGATGATGACAGGTGTCACGCATGGTCGCGCGACACATAGGCAGGTCGCGCGGCACTCACCACGCAGGGTCCACTGGCGCGACATTACCCTCCCCAGGAATCTCCATTTGTGCACTGCTAAGGCCCAATGGAAGGAGCCATGTGACTAGTGTGGCCCATATAAATGGGCTAGAATGCGAGAAGCTAGTCTATTTTAGCCCAGGTAATTTTACAAGCTCTGGTCTAGAGGGAGGATCCGAGGGG
Source organism: Vaccinium myrtillus (assembly GCA_016920895.1). Classification (NCBI taxonomy): domain Eukaryota; kingdom Viridiplantae; phylum Streptophyta; class Magnoliopsida; order Ericales; family Ericaceae; genus Vaccinium; species Vaccinium myrtillus. The sequence goes on from CM029276.1 coordinate 13,962,936, forward strand.
CCCCTGAGGCCTGGATGCGGTATAGGTGTGACCGAACAGGTTTTGACCTTTTTTTTTTTGAACGGCAAAAACATTTATTAATAAAATATCAAAGATACAAGACTAAACGAAGCAAGAGAAAGCATCAAAACGAGGAGCGATACCAACGAGGTTGGCATCCCACCCGACGAAAATCATATGCCTCTCGAGACCCAAATGATTGGAAGGCTGACAAGAAGACAACCAAACTATCAAACACAACCAAAATCCCAACTATGAAATCCACACCTACAAGACTAACACCAAACAAAAAGAGCCAAACACCACACAAGCAGAACCTAAGACACTATGACTACGCCCCAAATATCAATTTTTTTATCCTAATACTCCCACATCTTCTTTGCGCCCTAAAAAACTCCAAACGGTTTGAAAACCAAAACCGTCCCTTCAACAACTTTTTTGCCCTTAACATTTTTAGATGCATTGCTTGTGAAACCTTCTCTAATTTTTTGTCTTGCTCTACCCCTCCGATTCACTTTGCCTGCCAATTTCCTTGTCTGACTCGCTAACTATTTCTTGGTTTGACCTTTTATCCTCATAAGCATCCCCCTCCAGTTTTTCAATATTAACCTCTTCTTGAAACAACTTTGTATCTCTATCTGTAGTGCCAAAAGATTTTGCACTTGCAATACAACAATTTTGCTTGAACGGGAAAGAAGGGAGACGGGAAAGAAGGGAGATCCAGTAGTTTGGTGGCTATAAAATAATAAGAGGTTCTTTGGGCAGGGGTGGAGTAGCGCGCCCGAGTAGAGCCACGCGGGTTAGCCCCGCGATGGGTGATGTCACCCGCACGGTCAGGTTGTCCGAAAAGGACATTGTCCTCGTACTATAGGATGACAACCTGATACCTTATCATTGGTCCAACATGCCTATAAGACATTCCCTTCACAATTCCTAGAGGTGATTTCTTGACAGAGTGTGTCATCATAGAGAGAGAAAGTGGGTAATCGATGGATTAGTCTGAGAGCAATCTTCTGCCTTAGTCTTTACTGTACAAACCTACTCTTTTCTTCACCGTTGTTCTAGATCACTTCATTCCCCTCAGATTTCTTACTATTAACTATTCTTATCTCTTCAGCTCACGTATTCTTCTTCTTGAATATTGACTTTACTAAGAACCTCTCCTACAAGGATTTATTAGGAAGTGGAGATTATTATATGTATTTGGTTTGGTTGGTAATTTGTATGGGTGGATAAAATTGGATGAATGATGGACAGAATAATACGGAATGGACAGGGTTGAGGTGAACATAACCATAATCGTCTACCGAGGGATTAATAGTCCCTAGTATTGATAAGTCCAAGCTTAATTGTGTGCCTACCAAACATCGGATTAATTAATTTGGAATTAATTAGTCGGAGCAAATAGTAAATTTATCAAATAATCCGGCTAATAAACAAACTTTTATTTTTTTTAAGAGCCTAATCTTTACGAGACATGTCATTCTCTTAAAATATGTCAACCTAATTTCACTTTCATTGACTGATTGTCAATAAATCAGCTTGTAAAACACCCCTAAATTTCACTACTATTCCATCATAGAGTACAGACTATAGACAATATTTCAACTAATCTTTGGTCCAATTTATTTCCTCTATTACCTTTAATTTTTTAAATCCTTCGAATTATTTTCAAGAAATTACCTTGCTGAACAGTACTCTAAATGGCTAAATGCATGTGTCAAGTTTTCCTAATATTATAATGCTCAAAAGTTACACATACGTGGTCAGATATTTGGATTTGTGTGCTCATTGTTTTCATATTTCTGTAAAAAAAAAAAATGCATTATAAACTTTTTTGGGTGGTGATATATACATTTAATTTTTTGTAGTACTATTTATTAGTCTGAACATTTGAATTTTCTTCCCCAAAATGAGCCTTTGTCAACTTTCTGAATTCGCCAGTGATTCATGATTGCATTTAAAGATTGGACGTATTTTTTGTTTTTTTATAATTTATCAACAGCCACTTCAATTCATTTCAAATGCTCAAAGGCAAAGATTCTATCACAATAGATATAGGACTAAACCAAAACTACTAAAATCTATTACCTCCGTCCCTTTTTAAGTGATCCCTATTGTTGGTAAAGGGTACGTCCAAGATTTAGTAGAAGAGCATCCGTAAGGAAACCCTAGCTCAAACCATAAGTAGGAAACACAAATGAAATCAACCGAATCCAAGGATTGCTATCCAAAAGCCACACCTGCCAACTCAAGAAACGCAAGAAAACAAACACCGCCGGAAAGGCTGGTTAGCCCTCACTGCCAAGAGCACTGGAAGCCACTTTGGGGCGAGGCCCCGCGGTCACGGGAGGCTCCGGGCGTAGGAAAGCAAATGCTGGCAACCGACGAACCTCACGACCGAGGCGAGCACCGGATACCAATATAGGGTCCAGAACACATAATCAAAAACCAAAAAATTATTTGCCCACTACCAGCCGGCCCTAATGTTTGGGTTGCCCAAACTCGACCCCTAGCTTGGTTGCCCACTTTCTACCACTTACTAGGAAGGGAGTCATAAAAAAATAAAAAGACAAACAAGTAACAAAAATAGAAGTAGTTTACATGTGCTTTTAGCTTGAATTACATTAAAAAACCCACAATTTCCAATTGACCCACAATTTCCAATTGTGTTATTGTACTTTTACTTAATTGATATTATAGTCTATCCATTTGATCTCTTGCGTGACAAAGTAGTACGGAAGTAAGTTTTAATTATCAACTTCAACTAAGAAAACTCCTCTCCGCTAAAGCAACTGTAATCGGCTGTGTGGCCTAACATTTTTGGGGCCTGAAGCAAACTCCCAATATTATGATTGCTACGCCTTCAAGAGTTCTTTCGAAAAAATTACAATATTACAAAAATTCAAACTGAAAGGATACAACCATACAAGATGAACACAAAAAAAGATATGATTGTAAGAGTGTTTTTTTTTTTTTGGATGAAATAAGAAAGTATCCTCATATTTAGCTATGATTTGTTTCAAAAAATTAATAAAACGTGTTAGCTCACTTGATGTATTTTAATTTTTCACCAGTGGAATTAATCAAATCTAAGAACATATCACTTGAACACTACTTTGTGTTTTTTTAATGCGAAATTTCTATCAAAGTAATTGAGTAATGTGATTTTTCTAATATTGTGAATTTGGAAAGAGGGGAGGGGGGTGGTCTGTTGATAAAGTAAAAGAAACCTAGCCCAAGAGAGAACGAACCTGGATATCGAACTTAGTTTGTAGTGAACTATAACAACAGTTTGTGACCACCAGAGCAAGTAGTACTTTGTATTAGTTTTGGAAACTTCTTTTTACTTATATATAACTTATATTTTTTTTTTGGGTTTCCCCAATCCACGGGTTGTCCAAGCACTGGGCTTGTTGGGCTCACCCCTGACCACCATCACCCACTGGATGTAGGGAAGCCAGACCAGGACAAACACATGGTAGAGAGAGAGAGAGAGAGAGACAGAGAGAGAAACTCCTTTTTTTTAAAGTTTATCCTTATTTTTTTTGGTTGTAAAGTAGAAAATTTATTCCATCAACTAATTCTATATGTTTATTTTATGTGCAACTATTACATTAACTGTATCTGAAGGGGGTCTAATTTGCATGTAGGGATTGGTGTACGAGATATCAACAGATACCAATGTGTGGAGTGCTATGCAGGGTGCTGCGATGAGGAATAGAAGTGTTCAGAACTACTTAAAAACAGGTTTATTCAAACAAAAATATGAAGCTAACTGATCTCTTCATTTGTTTGTTTTATCGGATGATTGAATTCAAAAACGCACTTGGATGAGACTTTGTTTTTATTCAAACACACGCTTTATCTGTTGCTATTTAGGCCCCGTTCCGCTAAAAAAAAAAACAGTTTTGTTTTAACTAAAAAACTATCTCATTCCACTAACAAAAAATCACTTTAGTTTTTTTGCAAAACTAAAAACCAAAAAAGCCTAAAAACTAGTTAGTGGAACAAGTTAGTTTTTTTGCAAAACTAAACATACAAAAAACTAGTTTAATGGAACAAGTTAGTTTTTTTGCAAAACCAAAAAACCAAAAAACTAGTTAGCGGAACAAGTTTTTTTGCAAAACTAAAACATCCAAAAAAACCAAAAAAACCAAGTTAGTGCATGCACTTGGATGAGACTTTGTTTTTATTCAGACACACGCTTTATCTGTTGCTATTTAGTTAATATATGAATTTCCGATGTATAAAAAAAAAAAAAAAAATTTAAAACATATGTGTACAAGACATTGTGGGGTTATGTGGCGTCAACTCCTACTTTAATGTGAACTTTCCAAATCGATGCTAGGTAATTTGATCTTGTTCTCCATGATGATCAGACGAGATATTTTACAGTCATGACTTTGCTGATGGCTAATGTTTTTCAAGTCTAGTCACAAAATAAATCTCGTAAGAAAACATGCGGGATTAAGCTGTTTATATTAATCCTTAATATTATTTTAAGGATTAATAGTCTTGTGTAGCTTGTATGATGTGCCTTGTTATTCTGTTCCATCTCTCATGCTCCCTTCTCTCATTGCTTATGACAAACCAGGTGACGTAAGCGGCTTCGTGCATCAGCACTTCATTACAGGTTTGTCTCTTTGTGACACACACATATACTCTTTCATTGGATAACTCTTGATGGGGGCCTGACAACTGACAAGGACTCACTTCAAGAAAAATCACCTTTGGTGACTAAGAATTAAGTCGCTAAAAGTAACCATTTGAGTAGCTGTTGACCTTTGGGACTAAATAATTTGGTTGCGAACTGAAGTTGGCAATTGATTCGCCCGAGTAAGATATTTTTTTAGTCGCCAATGATATATATTTGGCGACTAACAGTTTCAGACAAAACATTTAGTCACCAAAAGTATTTGTTGCTGACACTATCCCAACGCCAACCTCATTTTTGGCCGCCCATAAGATCCAGTTCCCACGATTTTTTTGGCATCCAGCTACTATTTTGTCGCGGGAAGTACTTTTTAAAAAATTGATTCTAGCTTGTGCTGAATTTTTTCTTTTTAGAACATAAAACATGTAACTTAATCATCCAATTATAATATTCATCCAAACAAATGCCATGCAATTCAATAAAACAATCAAAACACCAAACATTAATTGAAAAATGTCATACGTTCATAAGAATCCGTTTGCAATACCATATAACCAAAACCCAGCCACATTCAGGTACATAAACCCCAAAATAAAAGGCCAACAACTATGTTAGATTTTCACAACTATGAGACTGTACATAAACCAAAGCCCAACTATGGGACATTACATAGGCTTGGTTTTCCATTTGCTAAAATGGAGAATTGTCCAGATTCATTGGTGCTAAAATCACATCCCCACTTCATTTGCTAAAATCACCCACTTGATTTTAGCAAATCTCCATTTTAGCAAATGGAAAACCAAGCCATAATCAAAAGCCTGTACAATATCGACAGTTCATTACAAGAATTACAACGGCTAGACTCCATCATATTTACAAAGAAAACAAATCACAATTATAGTATATCAAACTCGCAAAGTCCAATATGATGCAAAGGAATATGCATTAAACTTGGCAAATAGGCTAGCACATGTCTATGTAACACAAAAAAGCAAGTGAGTATTTGTATTGTAAATTGAAAATTATAAAATACATTTTAGAAACATGCATCTAGCATTTTTCTTATGTGTGAAACTGCTATCAATGTAAAATCCTAGCCCCCAATTAATCAAAGTTAGTGTTGCTCCTACATTCTTAGGCCCTTTCTCTCACCTTCTGAGTTCTAAAGACTAAAGGAAAAAATACAGGCGAGCAAAAGGCAAGTAGGAGGAGAAGAAGATTCACCACTAATACAAGACCTTCCCCAGTTCAAAGGAAAGCTTTCACTACAATTGCGAACAACATTTTGAAGAGTTTTGCCCTAGATTCAACACCCAAAACACACACGCACGAGCAACCAAATGCGAGAGAAGCACACACGAAATTACCAAGAGAAAATTCACCATATTCACAACAGTTACAAAAACTCTCACCCAATGTGTCTCTCTTTCTCCTGCTCTCTCTCACTCACTCAATGTGCACACACATACACACAATACAATTGAAACCTAGAGCAACTAAGAGGGAAAGACACAAACTGGGCCCTACCAGCCCAATGGGGTAAACCAGGCCCATTAAGGGGTGGACCCAAACCCAACAATCACCCCCTCCATCCCGAGAGGACCATTGTTGACCTTGCATCAACACCATGCCGCCATCTCTGATCCGCCACACTAGTGAGTGCCTATGTCATTAACCAATCGAGCTTCACCATACCCTAAGCCGGAATACATCACCCAAAAGAATGTGTCCTTGCAAGTTAGACATTTGCGGCCGATCAAACCAAATACCGAGTACCGCACCCTTTCAACCGGAATGCTATACACTCTCACATCTCCAACCGAAATGTCCTCGCTCCTCAACCGGAACATCCGCACCCCCTCACCGAGGTGTTCACACCCCCTCACCTGGGTGCCACCCGAAGCTCACTGCCTCGATGACCGTGGTGGTCATGTCTTTCCTCCCATATCGACAACTCCAGAGGAATCACCACCACTAACCAAAACAAAGAGCGAAAGAAACCTTTTTCTTCATTGGAGCTCCCATCTTTACCGTCTCTTTCCTCTGGGCTTCATCGTGGACACCTTGCACCAATTGCTCTTTCCATTTTGGGCCTGAACCCCGAACAACTCTAGAACAACCCTGCTCACTTCGTGTGCGTGTCTGCAACTTGCTCCCCTGCCCATCTGAACAACCTATACCTCTCGTCTCGAGTTTGACAACAGCCCTTCTGTAACGACCCGGATTTTCTAAAACCTCAAAAATAAATAATGTCTCCAATAATACATCTGATGGGCCCTAGAACCACAAAAATAAATACAATGATCTCAAAATCTTCCTAAATAAATAATGCTCCAAAAATCTCTAGACAACACCATAGTCCTCAAATTGCTCCAACTCTGATCTCCACTATTCTGCTCCGTACCTGCCACATAAACTATGCGGGAAGTATACAATACGAGGACAATAAAAGAACATAATGGAATCAATAAACGATAATCACAACTTCAACTGAATCACCTAATCAACTTTCATAATAGATAACTCAAGCCTCGTACCTGGCCCATCTCGATAACATGCCAAGCACCACCAGGGTCAAAATAATTTTACCATTTCCAATGCCCGCAGGCCATATAAACCAATAATACCCTAATTCTCCGTAGGGCAATCAATCAATCAATCATATCTCATTTCCATTTAATTCGTCGGGCCCGGTGGGCTTGCACATGCACCAATCTGATCCATGATAATCATCAGCGCAACATAATATACCATCATTCACAAATATAACGGTATAACTGGAGTCAATAATATGATCAGGATAGCAAAAGAGTACAAATACGGAATGATGAATAAAATTACTCCAGAGACTTAGAATGTATTGTATACTTCCGGTACCTCAATATATGATCATCTCAAGAACAACTTCTTCATTTTGTCCGCCTATGGCACAAAGTACCATTTTTGTATCACTGCCTCAAGCATTCTCTCTAATTTTCTCATGAAGGGGTTCACTGCCTAACCATGACAATGTTAATTCCCTTGGCCAAAAGTTGAGGTTTTAATGGTATTCATATGCATGAATATATAGGCATTAACAAAAGAAATCCAAAACCTCACACAACCGTCTACCATTAAGCCTACCTACTTACCTCCAACCAACACCATTCATTTTCAACTACTACTCTACTAGCTCATAAAAAACTCCAAGCACACTGTTATTGACCCATGCTTCTCTCCACTATAGCAATAAGTATACTATACAACCTACTATAATGTAAAAATATTTTATTATATTGTTTCGACAATAAAAATACGGGGTGTTACAATCTATCCCCCTTAAAACAATTTCGTCCCTGAAATTCATAGCTAGATATATAAAATAATTATATAGTCCAAAAAATATCAAACTTATTTAAAAGGAAAAAAATACGTGTTATTACACTTCCTGTCACGACTGAACCCATAAGCTGGTATAGTCCACCAATCATCCTCCCCCGCAACAACTCTCTATCTCCCTCAATAACTCGAAGTACTCCACCACTTGCGGAAAAACTATACCCTCTCTCATCCAGTATCCCGAGAGATATCAAGTTCTTCCTCACACCCGACAAGTGTCGCACCTCCATCAACCTCACAGTCTTTCCACTCGGCATCCGAAACTTGACTATCCCCTTGCCAACAACCCAATTTGTGGAATTATTGGCCATCCGGATAACACCTCCATTGCATGCCTTGTACTCGCAAAACTATGACACATCCCCTCAAACGTGATATAAGCACCCAAAATCTAGTACCCAATCCGATTTCCTTGTGCATGTAGTGTTTGACACTGCCAACAATAGGTCACCATCGAAATCTTGAATCACAACCGCCACTTGCTTTGATTGGTCATTTCCCTTTTTCACTTTATACTTTGGGCAATTTTGTTTGATATGCCCCTCCTCTTGGCAATGATAGCATGTAAAATCTGCCCCTCGACTGTGAGCAATTCCCGCCTCCTTTTCCTTTTCCGTTTTCTCTTGTTTGGCTCCTTCCTCGGTTATCACCTCGACAGGGAGCGATTCCCGCCTCCTTTTCCTTTTCCTTTTCTGTTTTCTCTTGTTTGGCTCCATCCTCGGTTACCGTCCGAAACTAGTGTCTGACACTCCTCATCATGCTTAGTACACATGTCTTTTCACCACGCATCCTATTTGAATATGGCATCCATAACCATTGCCATAGACAACAGATGAGCTTCCTGACCCTTAAAAACCAAATCTGACCCTTTTGACATGTCTTGAACCCCCATCAGACCTGTCTGACACGTGTTGACCCCACTTTAACTATCGTTGACCCTTTTGACCAGCCGTTTGGCCCTTTTAAACCACGCGTGACCCTTCTGACCTAACGCATAGACCTCCTTCAACCTCCTGCACGTGCGAGTACGACACGCTCTGCGAGTGGATCTTACTCGTCGCCATGTGCCTCTTTCCTCCGACGTGTGCGGCCTTATCCGACGACTTTCGGCGACGATCTACCGACCACCACGACCGTCTTGATGAGGCGAACAAAACCCTATGTTCAAATCTCCACCCTAATCATTGTAGGTCAGTCCGATTGCCATATCAAATATGGGACCAGAATCAACGCCATAACGATAAATGTACAGATGTTGAAGACTGTGACACAACTCAACATTTCTTGAAAACAAGGCGGACTCTAGAATTTTATTCTGGAAGAGAATTGGGAGACTCTTTGGCTTAAAACAGAATATCATGGGGAAACAAGGTGGAGAGGAAGACCTGGACTTGGATTTTAAAACCTAGTTGACTTCCTTTTTTAGCCTGGACAAGAAATCTGGAAGAATATTGGTTTTCCTTTTAACATGGATAGCATAAAAACTCCAGTTTGAAAACCAATTTGCCCACCTGAGCAATTTTTCCTTGGGAAGTAGTTTTTGCTTGAACTTGAGCATATTTGGGAAGCTTATCATGTCTGTTTCAATTAAAAAGTGGTGACCAATTAAATGAAACTCAAACTTCTCAATTGCCCGCTTGATGGCCAGAATTTCTTTATATGTTGAGTGGTAGTGAAGTTCAGCAGGTGAAAAAGCACCAGTCTTATAACCACAAATTTTCCGCTGCTTGTCCGGTCCTTCTTCAAGTAGAACTGCACCCCAAAATTGATCTGAGGCATCAGTTTGAAGAATTCTTTTCCCATATGAAGGTATGGCCAAGGGAGAAAGGTTTTTGCCACGGTTTTCAAGGCTTTGATTGCTTCTGTACATTGGTCTAACCAAGGTGGATGAGTTTTCTTTAGTAGGACTGAAAGTAGAGTTTGGTACTTGGCAAGGTTTGGGATGAAATCGGCCATTTAATTAACAATTCCAAGGAACTGTTGAACTTGTTTGACCGTAAGGTTTTCATCTGCAAAGTGTTCAAGCTGGGTAGTGATATGGGGCTGAAGGGTGTATTGACCTCTTGAAATATGCATCCCTAAGAAGTCAATTTCTGGTTGGGCTAAAAGCATTTTCTTTTCTAAAAGCATGATACCATGAGTTTGGACAATAGAATGGAATTTTTGTAGCAAGACTGCATGGGACTCAATATCTTGAGAAAACAACAAAATATTATCAATGTAGACTAGGGCTGATGATAGAATAGGAGCAAATACCTTGATCATTGCCTTTTGAAACAGGGATGGAGCTATTTTCAACCCAAATGGCATGACTGACCACTGGTAATGGTGATCCGGAATGCAAAAACCAGTTTTGGGTCGATCATCTGGGTGAATTCCTAGTTGCCAAAATCATGCCTTTCAAACTTTGAAAAGATTTGTGCTTTTGGCAAATTTGCAAAGAGAACACTTCGCCTTAGAAGGGGGAATTTGTTATCTTGGAGAAAATAGTTGAGAGGCTGGTAATTGATAACCAGCCTGAGTTTTCCTCGAATTTGTTCTGTTCTTTTATTGACATAGAATGCTTCGCTTGCCCACTGTGAAGTAGTGGGTTTAATCAATCCTTCTGATTGAAGTTGTTGAAGTTCTTGAAGGGCGAATTGGAAATGTTCTGGATTCATGCCATGGTGGGTGGCTTTGGTAGGGTTGATGTCTTCATTTTTCTTGAAGGGAAGAGTAACGAAGGATTCTTGATTTTTCCACAGAGGATGGAAACATTTGGTAAGGAACTGGGAATGGGATTCAGCACAGGAAGTCCCAAAAGGGAAAACTAAAGGAAAGAGAAAGGAGGAGGAGAATATGAGAGAAGTCTTTCACACAAAACACAGAGATTCGTATTTCCAACAATCTGATTACAAATGAAGGATGGGATTCCCTTTTATAGACATCAAGGGAATCTACCTTACTTTGGACTACAGCTAGAATCCATACATAACTTGACCCACTCAGACACCCCTAGCATAATGCTAGGACACTGTACTTTATGCTTTGGACAAGTATATCTTACATGACACGACTCCATATCTTACAACTCACACAACAGACAAAATACTTTTACTACCACTCCAGAAATGAATTGAGTAAAGATAAAGCAACGAATATATTCACAACTTTACTTTTACTTTCTTTCACTCCACACAACACTTCACACAACACTCACAGTACAATATTATTACAACACGACACACAGCTGGACACAACATTATTACAATACAGCTGGCCAGAGACACCTTTCAATCCTTAGGGGAATCATCATCATTGTACTCACTCCTTTCAGCATGATGACTGGTTAGAATGTATCGAATATTTGTACGCCAATCTTCCGGATATGCCAGGTTATTCTTCCAGTCACTGATAGTGAGATTCCAGTTGTTGGATTCTTGACGTAGGAGAGATGTGGGGACTTGATTTACTGAGAGAGGATTCAGAGCAACCATTTGCTGGCGGAGATTGAGAAGAGCCCCCTGATCTTCTTGGAATGTGTTGTTGAAAACTGTTGTGATGAACATGGAATGATAGGATTTGTTCCAAGTGATGGAACCATCTCTATTAAAATTACAGCGGTTTTTTGAAGTCCAAAAGGCAAACAAAAGATTTCCTAGGTTATCTCGTCCCGGTGAAGCTCATCTTATCTTCCTTTGCCAAAAAGAAATATCTCTAAAATGCAAGAGCCATTTGAGAAGTATGAGCTGGTTATTTGGGACCCGACCAATGGCACACTGGGCTAAATAAACGAGCATGGCTGGCTTATAAAAAGTGACACTTATAGTATAAGCATCCACTAAGTACCACAAAAGTAGATAAGCTTCTTTTGAAAAATAATATAAAACACCGAATTTATCTCAAATTGAGCGAGGAAAGGGTAAACAGGGTGAAAAGGTAACCGGACAATAGGAACAGTATCAAGACCATACTTGTAGATGTATACATGTTGGAGTTCTTGACACCTTTGAGCACTTCGGGAATGTAAGGCTGACTCAGTAATTTGACTCTTCAGGTGTGTTGGGAGATCTTTTGGTTCAAAACAGGATATCATGGGATATGACTCAGGAGCCATGGGGTTTTGGTATAGAGAGAGCTGTGAATAAAATTCTAGACATGTGGTTCGCATGATGGTATTTGGGGAGGTGGGAAAATCTGTAAATGAGAAGGGACTTATCTGGGTGGAATTTTCAAACTGGGTTGTCCAGGGTAACAAGTAGTTCATGTGCTTTAAACCTTTTTTCAACCAACTGACCTTGCTTAAATTCTGAAGGACATCAAATCCTAACAACAAATCCTTTCCTGGAAGAGCTGAACCATAAACTTTGAGTTTGATAGCGTAACCTAGAAACAATTGAATTGCGATAGGCTTGCTGATCAAGTTTATGACAAAGGTTTCTCCATTTGCTACAGTGAAAGGATGAAAGCAAGATTGTCAATAAGACCTGGGTAGGATGGCTGGGTTCAAAATAGAGGCTGTTGTTCCTATATCAAAGAAAGCGATGACTGGAATTGGCCTTTCATATTTTCCAAGCAGGATTTGGACTTTTGCAGTAGGTTGAGGTTGAGATTGAAAACCGCTTGGAATTTGAAAAGTCTGGATCTCATAGTGGTCATCGGATTCAGATTCTGAGTCCTCAAGCGAGAAGGCTAGGACTGTTTCTGAAGTTGCTTCATCATCAATGGAAAACGGGGATTCCACATCAGCATCATCAAGGTCTTCTAGGTAAACCGAGACACACTGCCTCTCTCTGGGCTCCATAGTCTCAAGGTACGTTGACCCATTGATACAAAATCATAGAAAGTAAAAGTAAAGTTGCGAATATATTCATTGCTTTATCTTTACTCAATTCATTTATGGAGAGGTAGTAAAAGTATTTTGTCTGTTGTGTGAGTTGTAAGATATGGAGTCATGTCATGTAAGATATGTTTGTCCAAAGCATAAAGTAAAGTGTGTCCTAGCATTATGCTAGTGGTGTCTGAGTGGGTCAAATTATGTATGGATTCCAGCTGTAGCCCAAAGTAAGGTAGATTCCCTTCATGTCTATAAAAGGGAATCCCATCCTTCATTTGTAATCAGATTGTCGAAAATAAGAATCTCTGTGTTTTGTGTGAAAGACTTCTCTCATATTCTCCTCCTCCTTTCTCTTTCCTTTAGTTTTTATTTTGGGATCCTGTCCTTTCTTCGTGAATTGTAAATTTGGTATCAGAGCCATGGTGCTCATAGCTTAGGTTTCCTTTAGGGAACTTCTTATTCCAATACTACATTCAAATCCTTACATAGAGATTTCATTAACTGTTTTGGTTGTGAGAGTTTTGTATTAGTTCCTACACTATTTTGGCTATGAAAGATTTTGTATCAGTGGGTTAACGTACCTTGTGACTTTGGAGTCCAGAGGGAGGCGGTGTCTCGGTTTACCTACCCTAGTATACAAGGTGCAAATAGCCAAGATTAGTTCCAGTGCTTGTACAAAACCCAACCGTCCAAAATAAGTTTCCGAACTTCATTTTCAAAAGGATTTGGTGCATGAGGATACGAAGGACCCTATATTTGTAAGAAGAAAAACTCAATCAGTCAAAATGAGTCGTCTTTCCACTAGTAGTGCTCTTACCCCTTCTCGCTCTTCATCCAATCGAAATTCTTCTACGTCATCCTCTAGCTTAGAGTATTTGTATGAATTTGAATATCTCCCCGATGATAGTAAAGTCCTTCCTACATACCTTCCTTTCCTAAACCCCTACAATCACTTTGCAAGACCAAACTCTTCCGTCAAGAGATCTGTTACTCAACTTTTCTCTACAAAGAGACCGACCTCGGTAAAAGAGTATGTTCAAGCCTCCAAGTTTGACCAGTGCTTCATACCAGCCACTGAAGAGGAACAACTCCTTCCACTAGAAATCCCAGTTGATTTGCCCCGAATTTGGCAACAATAAGGATTCTCTCACCTACACTTTGGTGCAATCCGATTGGCTCTCACTTTCCATGGTAGAAAGGGATTACCAGTTACTTCCAGACTTGCTCTGGTTGATACTCGGTTCGTTCAGTACCAACTTGCCTGCATCGCCACTATTCAGACAACCCTTAATGCCGGAACAGTTGTTTTCACCTTCTACCCCAACTTCAACATGCCATTGGCAGATCCACATCTGCTTACAACATTAAAAGTCCAGGTTCAAATTAGTGGTGCCTCCCAAATTTCAACCACATATGTGGCTACACTCCATTACTAAATGGCCTACCGTCTCCTAAACCATGCCCTTGACATGTCCTTACCCACATCAACCAAAGAAGCTCTCTTCCTGACAGTCAATGCCCCTCATCAAGCCTCATGTGTCCATGTACCTCGACTAATAACCTGTCCTGAATTTCTTAAGCTTCTCCCAAAATCTTGGGTGACAGCTTATGAAAAAACCACACATAAACCAACACCTGTCCAGTCCTCTAACCCTACCTTCCATACCAAACCAAATGGTTCTGTAGAAATCAGCTTTCTAAAGAATTCCACCTCATCCTCCCCTCACCCAGAAATATTCCCATCCCAGATCAACATGTTTGTTGATTCCACCAAACCTTCCCAAAACCATGTCATAAGTATTCCAGTATCTGTCCCTGTCCTGATTGTCTTGCAGAATACTTTGCCGAAGATGATGAACCTCTTCCCAAACCACGACCTAAAAAACCTCCAAACTGTTCTCCCCAAGTTTACATGTTTTCCTCCAGTTCTACCTGGAATGCAGAAGAGTTTCCTCCCTTGGAATTCCACAACCCACAATAAAAAAACCACCCATCGCCATAAAATCCCAAATTCCAAAACCATTCTCCCAGATGGAAGTACCAAAAGCGTCTCTGCAGCTGAAGCATCAATAAATTGGCAAGCAGAAAACTCCCTTGCCCAGAACAGAATTATTAACCGAATTGCTCGTTCTCAACAAAATCTTGAAGCCACAATGCAAAGGAAGCTTTCTTCCTTAGAGCTTCTCATTCATGATTTGCAGCAGAAAGTTCAGTCAGTTCACAATGAACTCCTTCAGATGGCATATGCAAACCAAACATTTTCAGCAGTCTTTTATCATAAAGATGCTGAGATGAAGCATTTGAAAGCCTAGCTCCATTCTCTCCAAGCACAAAACCAAGCCCAGAAAAAAGCCCAGTCCATGAACTCCTTTGACATGTTTGCCTCCTCCTCTAAGCAAACAACTTTCTCCCATGTTCCGCCAATGTCCCAGCCTTTGTTTTCCTCTCCAGGTCAATTCAGTAAGTTTGGTAGTTTTGAAACTTCTACCAGTCGTTTTGGAACCTCGTCCATCATGGAGCCAATATCGCCATTCTTTCCTCCACTAAAAAGACCAGCTCCACCTAGACCAATTTCCCAAAGCCACAGCCAAAACCACAAAACCCACCAGAAATCCCTCCACCTTCAAACCCTCAGCCTTCACCGACCATTGCAAACAGACAAAAATCGTCAGACCAGCTCATGATTAAGAACTCAGCCCCAAAGCCGTCTTCATCTACAACCCCCATCTCTACCCTGCTTCATACCTTGGTTTCAACATTTGAAACAAATGTATCACTGCATGAACCATTACCAGATTATTCCTCTGATACAGAGTCTGATAGTTCCATGGATTTTCCACAAGTTTACATGATGAATCCAGAAGAAGAAGAAGAAGTTGAAAATCCTCCCATTGTTGAGGAAGCTGAACCTGAAGTTCCTTTTCAAACACCAAACTTTAACCCTTCCACCTACACTAATATTTCCTCCTAAGGTTTTTCCTTTGATGGCGTCCCACTATCCAAATGGTTGGACAAGCTCTGTGAGATACATGCCTGGTGTACATCATCCCTTCTTGCTCAAAATGCCACTGTGACTGAAGTAATCACAAAATGCACAACCAAATTTCTTGGCCGTCTCCGCCAGTGGTATATCTCTCTTGGTGCATATCGACAAATGCAGCTCCGACAAGTTCCCAGTATAGACATATTCATTGATACGCTACATACTAAGTTTCTTGGTTCACATGCCAATCACAAGAATTTTGCCCGAGAAGAGTATCTTAGCATGAAATGCTGTTCTTTCAGAAGAAAAGATTTGGAAGCCCATTATGATCATATGTCCCAACGGTTCTATCTCCTTGATGGAATTGATGATGTCAATTTGAAGCAAGCCTTTCTAAACTCTCTCCCTGATCCATTAGGAAGTGAAACATCCAGACTGCTTCACATGCAAGGAATGATGTTGAATGCAACCTCTCTTGGGAGCATCTATCAATATGTTTGAATAGCTTTGGAAAAACTATGTAATCACCAAAAGTTCCTTCGAGCTCTAGAAGAACAAGGAGAACTTCTTGGCAAAGCATGCGACAAACCAAAATTGTCAATTAAGTGCAAGGATAAAAAATGCTCTTGTGGGCCGTCCTCCAATTCGTCCTCCTCCTCCAAAAAATCCAAACATAAGCCATCCAAGTTTCATAAGTCCTCTGATTCCTATAAAAAAAAATAGAAATACTTCAGGAAGAAGAAGTTATGAGGTGACAAAAGTCAGACCGGTGTTACATTTGCAAGAAAAAGGGTCATTATGCAAAAGAATGTCCTAAAAAATCCACTAGCAAAAAGATGGTGAGCTCTCTTGCGTACGTACTTTGAAGAAGACCTTGATGATGCTGATGTGGAATCCCTATTGATGATGAAGTAACTTCAGAAACAGTCCTAGCCTTCTCTCTTGAGGGCTCAAAATCTGAATCCAATGACCACTACGAGATCCAGACTTTTCAAATTCCAAGCGGTTTTCAATCTCAACCTCAACCTACTGCAAAAGTCCAAATCCTTCTTGGAAAATATGAAAGGCCAATCCCAGTTATCGCTTTCTTTGATATAGGAGCAGCAGCCTCTATTTTGAACCCAGCCATCCTACCCAGGTCTTATTGGCAATCTTGCTTTCGTCCTTTCACTGCAGCAAATGGAGAAACCTTTGTCATAAACTTGATCAGCAAGCCTATCACAATTCACCCTGTTTACCCTTTCCTCGCTCAATTTGAGATAAATTCAGTGTTTTTATATTCTTTTTCAAAAGAAGCTTATCTCCTTTTGTGGTACTTAGTGGATGCTTATACTATAAGTGTCACTTTTTATAAGCCAGCCATGCTCGTTTATTTAGCCCAGTGTGACATTGGTCGGGTCCCAAATAACCAGCTCATGCTTCTCAACATACCCACCACCTGTCTTTCCCCTCCTTCCGTCGGTGTTCAAGTAGCAATAACTGCTTCCTCCGGCATCGAAACACAACCACTACACCACCAACAAACTCGTACAAGTGAGACATACAACCGTTATTGGTCAAATTGAGTTTTCGTCAACTTTGTCTCAGACCCAAAACCGGTTGTGCTCCGTGCGATCTATGTTTTCCGGTGCTCTCCAACCTTGAGCTCTGATACCATGAAGAGTTTTGCCCTAGATTCAACACAAAAAACACACGCGCACGAGCAACCAAATGCGAGAGAAGCGCACACGAAATTACCGTGAGAAAATTCTCTCTATTCACAATAATTACAAAAACTCTCACCCAATGTCTCTCTCTATTTCTCCTGCTCATACAATGTGCACATACAATACAATTGAAATCTAGAGCAACTAAGAGGGAAAAACACAAACCGGGCACTACTGGCCCAATGGGGTGAACCGGGCCCACTAAGGGGTGGACCCAAACCCAACACCTTTGTCATCACAATAAAAAGGGATTTTTTTCTACGAAACAAGCAAATTGTGGCACGACATGATATAATTGGTTCATGGAGGTTTCTGTAAGCCTGCGGTGGCCATGGCCTCCCTTGGCCCCTATGACTTCGTCAATAACCTGATGGCTGAGATGGTTTGGTACACTGATATTAAACCTGTACTATTATGTTTATTTTTGAACTGAGGGAGGAACAATCTGTCTCTATTATGTCTTGATTCACCAAAAAAAGAAGGAATTTTTTCTCCTACTCCTTCAGTTTATCTTTCCATATGAAAGCTATAGAAAATAATCATATTCACAATGGTGTATACATAAGTCTTTGGAGCCAACCAATTTACTATCAGGATTAGTCCTTACCATGTAAAAATTAAATTTACTTACCTAATATGCGAACCATCATCACTACAATCTTAAGCAACCTTGCATGACCTGCGCCATTAAATGTTTAAGTTCTTTGATCTCTTTTTGCTGTGTGTTGCGGCGTTTATGCACCTCCTCTCGTTTCAGCTTCTCTTCCCGCTCTCTCTGCCTCTCCTCTCGGAGTCGCTCCATCTCAGATTGAAGTTTATGGAACTCCTTGTCACACTCTGACTCAATGCCAGATTTTCAAGAAAAAGGAGGAGGGCTTCGGGCCAACCCCCAAATCCTCTTAGGTAGCCCTTCTTCTCTCCAAGCTCTGCCCTTGAAAGTTCCTCTAGAGTCATCGGGATTCTAGACTCAACAACCTCATCTCGTATGAGCACCATATTTGCCTATCATTAAAAAAACACGAGGTCCTAATCTCTCACCAAAAATTTTGTTTTTGCTTCACAACCTCCTGCCATGTTTTAATGGATATTGTTTAACAATTGTTAATGGATGATTCACTTTTGAAAACATGTATTTTTAGGGTATTGTACATAGATTAATCTTTGAATACGTGTACCTCTATTGGTATTAAATACTCGATCTGTCTCCAAAAAAAAAAGTGTTTGGTTCGCAAAATGAGAACTTGAAAAAAATGCATTTTGGTTTAAAAATTTTAAACTTTTTTTCCCGCAAGTTATTAGATAGCAATGTGTTCTTTTAATTTATGAAAAAAAAAGGTTTGAATTTATTAAAATAAACAAATCATTCCTTTTTAGTTCTCGGTTAACGGATCAAACATACTTTTTTGGATGGAGAAAGTATATTGATGTTTTTAGGTGACACCTCCAAGTTTGAATCCCGGCTCCACCGCCTTATGGGATACAACTTGTTTATACCCAATGCTGTTGGTGGTGAGCAGAAAAGTATAGGCAATTAACGCTACATAGTCGTCCTCGCTAGTATTATATTTTGAAGATGGAAAAGAATGGTGCTTCATTTAATTCTTATATTGCATATTTCACCTGTCTACTGATGTTACCTTGTATCCATAATCCATGTCTACAGCTGAAGAAGAAAGGTCTGAGACTGAGAGTGCTGGAACAGGCCTATGGGCTACGATTTGGCAAATAGTCGAAGTAGTATTTTTAGGGAAATGGATTTGGGATATGATTAAAGGTATAATGGAGAAGTTATTCGGCGGAGAAGCTGGTGGCTCCGTTGATGTTGATCTCGATGTGGAATCGAGAAGAATGAGACTTCAGCTAGCATTACTGGTCACCATCCTAATCTACATGGGTGTGATAGCGATGCGGATTGCTCTTATTTAGCAACGCAAGCGATGCATATGGGATTGGATTTTTGGATTATGAATTTAGGCGGCGAAAGAAAATGGTAGGTAGATAATGAAGTGAAAAAAATGACTGAATTTTTTTCACTTTGTTTCTATCTAAATCATTTTCCTTTCCTTGCGTGTGTTTGTGGCTTTGTGCAATAATTACACAGTTGTGTTGACGAATAACGTTGATTGTTTGGAATTTTGAGAGATGTATTTGCTTATCTTTCAAGTCAAATTAGCATATTGTTGGTTTCACTATAGTTTGCTTTTCCTTGGCTTGATCATTTGTGTAGGGCTCGAAAGTGGGCCCCACAACATCTGTGCAAAAAAATCTGTACACACATGGTCGCTATCTTCACATTAATAGCAACAATTCTAATACGATTTCGCTCATCTATTTCCCTATATATGAATTAATGCTACAAACAATAAATATATTTTTAGTGGGATAAACCGTAGACCAATTTTCTTCTTGAAAAAGAATAGCATTCATAACATGTACATGGATCACAAGTAAATTAAATTCCGTTGCACCAAAAAAATTGCAAGTAAACATTTCAAGAGGGACTAAACGATCCTGACACAATAAAGAACAGCCAAGCAAATTAGGCAGGAGAAAGAGAATGGCGCACAGAACAAAGACCAGATGCAATATGAAACACAACGAGCATTTTGTAGCACCACACCCGGCCGCAATCATACCCCATGCCCAGGAAAAACTAAGCCAGCCCGTGATGGGAAGAGAGACCATTTCACAATCAACACAAACACGTACAGCATATTCATTTTAAGAATATTCCAACACCACAAACATCTCACTCTAGCTGCAAATAAATTGCAATCAGACAAGTATGTTGTTGGTGGGAGCACCCCAAACACAGAATTCAGAGCGAGATATACACACACGAAACTCACAACAACTTTTATTGATAATCCACAAATCACACTTACAATCACACAAACTGTTTGCACTCTCACACAAACACTGGACTGGACTATCCCTCACCCTCTCACACACTGTATCTCTCTCTCTCTCTCTCTCTCACACACAAATGACTCCCACAGTTACAACCGAAAAACACAAGCACACTTACAGAAAAACTCAAATGAAGTACAACCACAAATTTCAAACCAAATCTGGCAGCTCCATCTGCCTATTAACTGCACCGAAAAAACAAGTGAGATCCACCGCCACTCTTTAACTCCCATTACTGCTTTGTCTCCCCACACATCACATGCACAATTACACCTCACAACATATGTTTTGGTGGTTGCGCAGTCATTGCTAGCTTGGTCCACTTTCAATGGCGTCTCGTCTGTATTTTTACAGAGCAGTACTCATAATTTTCACCCACCGATCATTCAATTCAAAACCCTAATCTTGGTTTTGTCTGTTTCTTGAAAATTACAGTTTGGGTACACGAAATGCTTTTGGTGTCCTTAGGTTTACAAACACGTGAGTTGGTGACTGGTAAGGGTGGACCTGTTCAGTCTCTCTTGAAAATGAAGTATTTTCTCTCTTTTCTAGGATTTGGTTAGCTGTAAATTA
Organism: Vaccinium myrtillus; assembly: GCA_016920895.1. NCBI lineage: Eukaryota > Viridiplantae > Streptophyta > Magnoliopsida > Ericales > Ericaceae > Vaccinium > Vaccinium myrtillus. The sequence continues at coordinate 13,983,959 of CM029276.1, forward strand.
CCTTGATAGTGTTAGGTTTGGTTTTTGAAAATGATTTTTTGGGTAATGATTGAAGAGAGAAATAACAGTAATAATAGAAGATAGAGGTAATAAGGGGAGAGAAATAGAGAAAAAAATGATAGTAATAATTGGAGATAGGGGTATACCCCTTGTAGGTTGTATATTCGCTTAGTCTCTTTTAATTTCAAGCTGATTTACCTCAAAAAAAAAAAAGATTGGAGATAAGGGTAATGAGTGGAGAGAAATGTGAGTAATAATTGGAGAGAGGAGTAATGAGTGGATACAGAAGAAAATTACTCCAAAATAACTTTTGAAATTTTTTTCCACAAATGCAAACCAAGCAAGGTTTTGATTTTCTTGCTTCTTCTTTAAGTTTTTATCCCTTGAATTCATAACCCTTTTTTTCCCCTTGTTTTGTTTGTTTACCCTTTTTTTTTTGTACTTTTGCTTGAATCAGTGGTATTTTCTACTCTTTTAGTACTCCCTCCGTCCCCAATTGTTGGTCTTGTCGAATTTTCAATACAATTTTTTAATTGGTCACATCTTTCAATCTATAATGTATTTTATGTGCAATATGAATCTTATTTGATAAATCTCAATCAGGGACGGAGCCAGGATTGCGTAGGGAGACGAGCTATATTTTTGGGGCATGGCTATATAGTTTGAGAATATATACGTATCTTCCATTTAATAATAGAGTTTTTTCAAATTATAGCAGGAGCGACAGCTACTACCGCCCCCCCACCCCCCATCGGAATTAGTTCTATTGTACAAAGTTTTTAAAATCTCTAAAAATATTATAGATTTAGAAATATGAACAGTTAAAAATTGCATTGCATTGGAAAGCGAATAATAGAAATGTTCGGCCTATTGACGAGGTGATTGACCCTCCAAATTTCGATAATACACTCTAATATTTGTCTTTTAATATTCATATTATGTGCATTTTGAGAACTAAAAAACAAATATTAGAGCGTAGATATCAAAAAGTGAAGTGCCAAAATCAATTACCAAGATGATAATTATGTTTCCATGAAAAAATCATTGTTTTACAGAGAAGGTTATAGATATAGGGTCCCATAAAATCAGAGGGTTGATAAAATCACTCTCTGTTCTTATTGAATAAAATCACTGGAGTGTGTAACAGATTTAAGGAGGGGTGATAAGATCATTGGGATGAATTTTAGCAAATGAGGATTTTTTTTGATAAAATCAATAGTGGGAAACAACGGAAATAAATAAAAGTATTTCCCTAACATAACTAATGTATACACGTCCAAAAATACCCGACCGGTAAGGGGAATGCTGACTGTGACAGTTGGGCCCACCGTGTGGAATTTTCATTTGTTACTCCCTCCGTCCCAATTTGGATGTTCATTTTTTAAAATCGTGCCATTTTTCGATTGTTATATCTTTCGATTTATAATATTTTTTATAATTGTGAACACTTTGTATTATAAAACTCATCGAGAACTATCTTGAATATTTTTGAAGATTCATATTGAAAAATATAACCAATTAAAATTGACACGGACTTAAAAAATTGACATCTAAATTGGGACGGAGGAATATTTTTTATGCCCTTGATATGATCTTTTGGCGAGACACGGAGTTGTCTCTATAGCGACATTAATGCTTTGTCTCATGTGGACAAAGCTTGGCCGATGTCAACCCCATATCTTTGTAGTATAATAAAGGAAATTGGTGGCGGCTTATCATCAAGCGAGGTGATGCAGTAGCCAAGGAGGAAGAATATTTTCGGCATTATAAGTCTCGGGTGGCAAAATCGTAATTATGCTGCTGTGAAATTTTGCGTTGAGCCCACGTGGGTCGGACCCGAAATGGCCCAACGGTCAGGACCCATGGCTTATGCCATGGCGTACGTCGTTTTTCGGGCTTTCGTCGCTGTTTAGGGCTCCGAATGTCCAAATTTGCCGTTTAAGGAAAGATTTGACTTGCCAATCACTTGGGCAAGGAAAATCCGAATTAAGTTGCGCTTTTGGGAAACATTCTGGAATTTTATCTAGTTTTATATTTTGCTGTTATTTTCGAATTTTCCATTTTTGGTAATTTTGCGTTTTTATTGATTTGGCTTCCTTTTCGGAGCAAATCAATTAGGGTTTCCGGTTTCCTATATAATCAATTGTAAGCCTTAAGGGCTGGGGAGTTTTTGAGTATTATTGAATGATAAAAGAGTCTAGAGAACGTTTTCTCTAAACTTTCTTGTTGTGTTCGATTGTTGCACGTTTTTTTTATAGTTCATAAGGCGCCCTGCATCACGAGGGGACCTTACGAAGATTTTGACTTTGCAACGAGGGGTATTCAGGTCATTTTTTATTTATACTACAAAAGATCAAAATAAACAAAAATATCGAACAGATCCTAAAATTTATTTGGGACTTATATTTATTTGGGATGTGCGAGGAGCCGTATGAGGTGAAAATCTCATGTACGGTTCTGTAATAATCAAGATAGATGGTATCAGTGATGTTATCGCCGACTATGATTATCTAACAGTTCAAAATAAAAAAGGGGAAAAAGAAATCTTACCGTTGATATAGTTGAAGCGCAATCAAAATATGTAATTTTTTTGGGGATGGAATTTGTGGCGTAGTCTGCCACTATAGTAGGAAGGGTCCGTTTTTTGGAAGGACATAGTAAAGGGTTCTTTACTGTAATAAGGACATAAACTTTTCCTGTACTTCCAACAGGACAAATTGTACCGGCTTCCAAAAATACCCTCAAACTGTCATATAAAAACGTGGGCCAAATTTGAACCGTCACTTTTCTGCGCCCATTTTCGATTTTCGAACCAGAAGAGAGAGAGAGAGAGAAAGAGAGAGAGAGAACCACGCGAACCGTTTTCTCCATCGTCGTGCAGTGTTCTTCGCACCCGTCGCCGTCGTAGTCGCCATCGTCGTTCGTCGTTCTCTTTTCCGTCGTCGTCTTCACTTTCTCCGGTGAGTTAGGGTTTCTCCTGTACTCTAATGGTACCAAGTTGAAGAAAAATAGTACGATCTACATGATTTCGGTTGTATTTCCGATTTGCGACTCATTTTCCGATAACTCTTACTGATTAGGGTTTTTCTTTCGTCTCTAACCACTAAATTACTGTTCATTACTGTTCATTTTCCGATTATCTTACTGATTAGGGTTGCTCTATGGTTTTCCTTTGGTTTTTGTTGTTCATTACTTTTTCTTTGGTTTTTTCTACTCTGTTTCTACTGATTATGGTTTTTTCTTCTCTGTTTCTAGAAATTTTTTCCTGGTTCAGAAATTGTTTCCAGAATTGTGGTGAAAGAGCATGATATCTTTTGCTGTTTGTGTTCAGAAATATTGAAAGACTACCACATATTGTTTGCTGTTTCTGGAAGACTACCATATCTTTTGTTGTTTGTGTACAGTAGTTGTTTCATTAATATTGAAAGACTACCATATCTTTTCCTGTTTGTGCTCAGTAATAGTGAAAGACTACCATATCTTTTGCTGTTTTTGAATCATTAATATTGAAAGACTACCATATCTTTTTCTGTTTGTGTTTAGTAATAGTGAAAGACTACCATATCTTTGGGGTTTGTGTTCAGTAATAGTGAAAGACTACCATATGTTTGGTGTTTGTGTTCACAAATTGTGAAAGACTACCATATCTTTGCTGTTTTTTGTGTTCAGAAATTGTCAAAGATTACCAAATCTGGCTGTTATAAGTTGTTTCATTTTATGGTAGATATTATAATCTTTGGATTCACAAAATTAATATCAAATTCTATTCTGTATTTTTAGCAAATGGCAGAACAATCAAGTGAATCAACAAGCCACGAAGTGGCCGAAGAAAAAGGCCTGGATTTGGTGCCTGTAGATTATTGTCAAAGTAAGCCGTTAGCAGCAATTCCTCCAAGTCCGACAAAAAGAGGACAAAAAGTAAAAAAACAACTGAATTGCCTGCTAAAAAAAGTCCCAGAAAGCAGACCATAAAGAGTCCAAGAAAGCAGACGAAGAAAGCAGACGAAGAACCTGCAAAAAAGAGTCCAAGAAAGAGAGAAAGAACCGAGAAAATGAAAAAGCCGACTCATGATGTCCAGAGTCCAAGGAAGAGGGCCGCAAAAGACGAAGACGAACAGTTGAGTCCATCCAAAAGAACAAGATCTGCCACCAAAGCGGAAGCGTTGCAAAGTCCAATAAAAAAGGCAGAGAGGAAGGCTAAGGCATCACCATCTGCCAAAAAACCTGCAAAACAATTGCCAAGGCGCAAAGGAAAGACAAAGGAAAAGGAAACAGAGGATGAAGAAGATGAGGAGGAGGAGTGGGAAGAAGATGAGGAGGATGAGGAGGAGGAGTGGGAAGAAAAAGAAGAAGATGAGGAGGAGGAGTGGGAAGAAAAAGAAGAAGATGAGGAGGAGGAGTGGGAAGAAGAAGAAGAAAAAGAGGAAGAACAAGATGAGGAACAAGAAGAAGAAGACGAAGAAGAACAATATGGTTACCGTTACAAGATGACTGCTAAGCCAAAAAAGTCCACCCGTTCGAAGCAAAGGTTTGTTTAACTCAAATTGTATCATTCCAAAAATATCTACAAGTTAGGTTATCTGTCTCTTTTCAAAATCTGAAAACTGCAAATCCATGCAGGTCTAGTGCCAAAAGCCCTTCTCCTATTCAAAAGAAGAAGCCAGTTGATAAAAGAAAATCAGACGCGATGGAGGATGTGAGCAAAATGAAGGGCGAAAAGAGGAAGCATCCACGTGAAGAAGATGTCAAGGAGAAGAAGGTGAAGAAGGTGAAGAAGGAAAGAAAAGCGAAAACTGTTGTCGAAGAAGAGGAGGTTCAAGAAGTGGACATCAAAGAAGGTGGTCTTCAGTACAGGTTAGCATTGTTTCCGTACCTTGTATAATTCAACTTAATCAACTGTATGTTGTAGTTTGTTGCTATCTGCCGCATTTTCATGCCAAAAGGATTCTGTATAATACAAAATTTTCAAACAAATTTGGTAATCTTTTGGAACCTCACTTCTGTTTCATGCCTTACAAAACAGACTACCAAATATTACTCTGTATAATGAACATATATGGTAGTCTGTTGCAGTCCTAACCTACTTAGTCTGAGATATCTAGCATTTTGCTTAATCTTTTTCCTTGCAAATTTCTTGCAGGTCCAACCTCGTTGGTTTGGTAAGACTTGTAAGGGGAATAGAATTCTCAAAATTGCAAAAAGAAGAGATTAGAAAATCACCATTTGGTAATCTTCTTCTTTGTGTTATTGAGAAGTTGATGGATGAGAGCTACGTTAAGAAGAGTGATTTTGAGACTCTGAAATTGGTGAATCAGTACCAAGGCCATAGAGGAAGTTTCAAATTGGGGAGCAAAACTGTCAAGATAACAGAAAAGGAGATGACCCTTATATTTGGACTACAATCCGGCCCCAACAGGATTAGATTGGCTCCAAAATCAAAGAAACCAGATACAAAGTTTGCTGACCGAATTTGCGCCAAGCATGATAGGATAATAACCATTCCTAGTCTGAGGGCATGCTTTGAGAAAGTTGTGAAGAAAAATAGGCCAGAAGATGCAAAGGATGTGGCACGCGTGCTCACTCTATACCTCCTAGCTACGTTTTTTTGCCCACTCACCACATCAAGACTAAATTGGAATTACTTAGAATTTGTTGAAGACTTGGAGACCAGCACATCATACGCGTGGTCAACATACATTACCGATTATTTGATTAAAGAACTCGACACCAAGGAACCAAAAAATGTTGGCGGATGTGTTATGGGACTTCTGGTAATAATTTCTATGCTTTCTCATATCATACCTACAAATTAGATAATTTTTGGCTATCTGTTTGTCCGTGTTACTAATCTCGAACCTGAAACTTAACCGTATCTGGATATTATTAGTTGTGACGTTTGATGATTAAATTAGACAATCTGTTGCTATCTGTGATCTGCAAGTCTGAAAGACTACCAAATCTTTTGCTTTTTCTGTTCAGAAATATTGAAAAGACTACCATATCTTTTGTTCATTAATTGCTACCATATCTTTTGTTGTTTCGGTTCAGAAATATTGAAAAGACTACCATATCTTTCGCTGTTTGTGTTCATTAATTGTGAAAGACTACCATATCTTTTTCTGTTTGTGCTCAGAAATTTTGAAAGACTACCATATCTTTTTCTGTTTGTGTTCAGAAATATTGGAAATCCTACCATATCTTTTGTTGTTGTGCTCACATAATTGTGAAAGACTACCATATCTTTTGCTGTTTCTGTTCAGAAATATTGAAAAGACTACCATATCTTTTGTTGTTTGTGTTCAGTAATTGTGAAAGACTACCATATCTTTGGTGTTACTTTTAAGTAATTCTGTATCACTGGTTTTGTTGCCAATTTTGGATGTCAAATTAATTTATATTTTCATTATTAAAAGGTATTGGCTGTGTGAGCATACAACTCTGGTGAAGAAAGAAGCTCCGGAAGACTTCCCAAGATTTAACAAATGGAGGCTAAGTGACGTAACTGAGTTGCTGGCAAAGACTCCATTGCAGTCTCTTGAACTGGAAAATGTAAGCTTATTCCTGCATTAAGTAATTTCTATTCAAATATCAAGGTGTTTGACGTATTTTAATTACAGGTGATAGACTCTGAGTTGGTGCCAACTGATGAAGAGCAAAAATTGTTGCAATTTGTCGAGGTTGTGAAACCCGAGCCGGACGATGACAAGGAAGCTGTAAAGCCGGCTGGCAAGGAGCCAAGCAAGGAGCAGAAGGTGGAAAACAAGGAGCATCCTACGGATGCCAATTCGGAGCTACAGGCAGAAAATCAAACGCTCCGAAATGAAGCCAAGAGGTTGAAAGAAGAGAATGTTGAGCTTCGGAAAACAATATCAATGCTTGAACAGCAGAGGGATGATAGCTTTCAGCAACGTGCATTTGAGAATGACACGATTGCTGACCTTGGATTTGAAATCGAGACCGTGCATGTTGAGAAGCGGGTGTTGCAGAGTGAGATTATCAACAGGGAATCGGAGATCGGAACCTTCTTGGTTGTTAACGACATTTTGAATGAGCAAGTGGAAGAGAAAGAAGAAAAAATCGGTGAGTTGTTGGACAATATTGATGACTTGGAGACGCACAATGTTACACAAGAATACAAGGTACACAGAACATACATCCTTGTGTAATGCTCGTTTCTTTTCCTTTTTCGTCTATAGAAACAACATAGATGACTTACCAGTTTGCATTGTTTCGATAAAACAGAAAAATCAAGATGTTGGAGAGGAGGAAGAAGAGAAAAAACAAGGTGGACTTGAAGACGAAATGGTTGCAGATGAAGAAGTGGAGAGAACAACCATTGGAGCATACGCGGAAATACTTGGTGACGACAATCCGGCGACAGAAAAGGGTAAGAAGGTACAAGTGGACCCGTCTTCTCTTGTCAAGGGTGTTAAGAAAACAACCACAAGAACACAGAAAAGAGGTTGGAGGACTTCGTCTACCCTGATGCCAAGAAAGGAAACAAGAAGAAACCAACCAAGAAGAAAGAATGGAGGCCTGATATGTCGAAGTTGTATAAACTGATGTTGGCAGAAGACGAGGAGTCATGAATCAGCTGTGTGATTGCGAGAATGATGATCCAAAGTAAGTAAAACCACATTCCTGCACTCCCATTGCATAAAATCACCAAAACAATGTTGCTTCTATGTCATAAAATCTTTCATTTATCACAGTCCTGATATGAAAATATTATGTAATCTTTTAGTGTTCTTGACAAGAATCAGAGTCCAGTTTTTAAAAGACTACCATATATGTCTGTAATCTGGCATTATACATAGTACTGATATATACATATTATGTAATCTATTTTCTGTTCATCATTATTTCGTTTACCCAAATGCAGCGTCGCTGTCTGGACAAACACTACATCGAGAGATACCGTGGCACTGAGCGACATAATTAAACTCCTGGATGATGGAGATGTGTCAAACTCGGTAATCGATGGTTTTGCTTTGGTCCTAGAGAACATTCAGGAAGCACTACAAAAGACAAGTCGAAACAATGTTTATTTCTTGTCCACGTGCTGGGTAAATGGATTCCCTGTTATTTTTTCATTTTCCATTTGATTTTACGAATCTCTCATTTCATATTTGAGAGAAAATAACTAACCAACTGTCATTCCACAGACTTTAATCCACTCGGAAAATCCTGAACTCCGCCAATTTCTCCTCGACAGAAAACTACAAGAAATGTTTGACAACATGGAGAGATATGGCAGCGACTACTACCGGTTCTTGGTTTTCCCTATGAATTCCTTGGGAAACAGGCCTCGAGTTAAAAATTCTAATCCGTACCACTGGACGATTCTCATTTATGATATCCATGAGCAGGAATGGAAACACTACAATTCGTTGAGGAAGAGAAACGGTGTGGATCCATATCTACAAGATGCAATCACAGTGGTAAATGCATTTACATTTATTGGAAATCTCATAAATCCATATTTGAACAATAACACAAACACTAATGTTTTGTTTTGGAAACACAGAAAAACTATGTTGAACAATTCATGATGCATAGGCATGCTGGTAAAACAAAGCAACCATCCTTCAACCTCTTTTCATCTCCCGCAACACTCTTCCAAAGCCATGATTTTAATGCTCCAATCACCTCGGCTCAAGATGCACCACAACAATTTGCAACAACGTAAGTTCCACTTATTGTAATTTCTTAACCTAATACAACCAAGAAAAAGACGTCCTATAATCATCGCTCATCGCTTTTTAACTGCTACCTGCAGGGTTGATTGTGGAATCATCGTCTGCTACATAATGGGGAAATTAGCAAATCATGAGCCAATCCCTCCGTTAGTCAGTCAACATGATGTTTCTGAATTCAGAGTTCATTTGGTACACGTCTTCTTGAACGATCCCCCAAGATCTTGGTCAATTGCAGACTGGAACTCCAGAGAGATCCAAGCGAATCTACCTGACTGAAAATCTTGTGAAGAGTACAAACAAATTGACATGACTGAAAATCTTACCGAAATTCTTTTGGTTCATTTGTGTTTGTGCAGAATTTTGTGTAGGACAGTTTCTCTTGTTTTGACACAACTGTAGGAACAAATGTTGGTAGGTCTAATCGTAGGATGCTACTTCTGTGCAGTTTTAATTACTTTTTGGTGAAATGTAATCGTAGGATGCTTCATTGTAATTACTTTTTGCAGGATGAAATCATAGGATGCTGGCTTTTTAGTTGCAGAATTTGTCTATTTTCATGCCCAAAAGTTGTGCAGATTACATAATATGTTCTTATCTGCAATCTGTTTGTTGCCACATTTGCTGACATATATGGTAGTCAGTTACATTCCATTCTCTGATTCTGCCCAAAAACACTGACAGATTACATAATATTTCAATATCAGTATTCTGAACAAAGACATACTTCCACACATATATGGTAGTCTGTTGATATCTGCTTTCTGTTACATTCCAAAAATGGAAAAGATTACATAATATTTAAACATTAGTACTCTGATAAAAACAGATTTCTATGCACATATATGGTAGTCTGTTGTAATATACTTTCTGTTGCAATCCAAAAATGCAAAAGATTACATAATATGTAATCAACAAAACAAAACAAAAAGTATTGAAATTTTATTCTCTCCATTTCAACAAGTAAAGTAACAATATATTGACAAATGTATCCTTTGAATCAATCAACTGCCTCTACAAGTTTTTCTATTGTGTTTCCCTAATTTCTTACACCTCGAACACCTCATTTGCCTCACCTTTTCTCCCCTTGAACGTATCATTTGAATCTTTGGTCTGCCCCGAGGCCTCCTTGTTTTCGGTGGAAGAATGATACGGAACTCTTTCGGCATATTTGGAGCTCCAAGCGTTGGGATAGGATTTATTGAGAGCCCATAGCTGAATCGATATGCATCAACAAAGTAAAACGGATCTAAGTAATTTGAAACTTGTTTTCCAAACTTTTGAATGGCCGTGATAGCATGCATACACGGGAAACTGTTGATCTGCCATCGAGAGCATGTACAACGCTGATTTTGAAGATCAACAACCACCATTGGGAGAGAGAAAACTTCAAACACCTCTTCACTTGACTGTGCGACGGTCCACACCTTCCCCTTGCTGAAAGCTTCAACTAACCTACCGTCCATTTCAGGACACACAATCCCATTCATTTTCGTCGACTTCTGTCTCCGGACACACATTTGTGTCATCAATTGAATCCTTATCTTGTCGATTGCACTCAATATGGGAAGGTGACGCGCCTCTAAAATCCAGTTATTAAAAGACTCAGCTGCATTTGAACACATCTCTCCATATCTTTTGCCTTGGAAATAAGCATTCGCCCAATTCTCTCTCGGCAATGATTCAACAAAGTTTTTCGCCTTTGCCCCGCCAACTGTATAAAGTTCCTGTATAGCTTCCTCAAAGTCTAAGGTTGGTGCATATGCACAGACAGAAAACAAACTTATCACTTGCTCCCTAAAGCCATTCGACAATCGGCCCGTAAGCTTATCCCTCAAGTTATTCTTCAAATGCTGCAAACAATACGCATGATGTCCGTTGGGGAAAACCTCCGGAATGCCTTTCAAAAGGCCGGAATGCCGATCAGTAATGAATGTAATCGGACGAGGTGATAGAATTCCCGACAACTTCCTCAAAAACCAAAGCCAATTCTCGTCATCCTCAGAATCAACAACACCAAATGCCATAGGAAATAATCCTAATCCACAAAAAATAACACAAAAACAACATAAGAAAAATGTACAGATCAGCAGTCAGTATCATGCATTTAAAGCTAACATATATGGTAATCTTTTTCCATCTGGCCTCTGTTTCATGAAGGCAACAATCACAGATTACCAAATATGTATGGATCTGGACTCTGTACAAAGCAAACAAATCAGACACATATGGTAATCTTTGACCATCTGGCCTCTGTTTCTTGAATTAAACAATAACAGATTACATAATATATGTATACATCCGTGCATAAAAACTAAAAAAAAAAAAACTAACCTTGGTTGCCATCTTTTCCCGTGGCCCCTTAAGAGTTCCCTGTGTACCCCCCTTCGTAAAAGTACCATCAAGTGCCAACAAAGGGCGGCGAGAGTTAAAACCTTTGATACATGCATCAAACGCAACAAATATTCTTGAAAACAATGAGTCATCTCACAATACTCAACATCAATGATGCTTCCCGGGTTTTTCTCCTTTGCTACCTCAAAGATACCACCGGAGAGCGTGGTCAAAAGACAATGCGTAGTCTCCCATACAACTCCTCACCGGCCTTCTCAACGCCAAGCCAAGCGTGATTGTAATCGATTTTACTCCCATAATACTTCTCAAAAATTTCACAAACTTGCATCGGTGCATACAATTTCTTACTACGAACTTCCTCCCTAATCTCTTGCGCAACTAATTTTGAACTCATTCGAGGATTCTTGGAACTAGCAAAAACACCAACACAATTGTGTTCTTTAACAAACTCCCTAATACGAAAGAAACCATTTGCTCTGTTCAATGTTGCATGAATAAACCATTTACAACCAGATTCCCCCTTCTTTGAACACACCGCTGTTACCCTAGTTTTGTCGTTCTTCAAAAAAGAGTACACAAAACCGACTTCAATAGCAAACTTTGCCAAACAACTCCTAAAGTCATCTACTCCGCCTCTAAACTCTTGTCCGACATGACTAATCAACTTAGCCCAACTTAAGAAAGAAAGGCAGGTCTCATGGTGTGGACAAAATTTTTCCAACGGATCCTCTTCCACTCCATGTACAATACTACTTTCAGCACTTTCCAATTCACCACTTTCAACTGAACAAGTAGAGAGCACTTCAACACCTACATCCACACAACTAACACCATATGCCCCGGCCAACGCAAACATATTAGCAAAATCAACATCATTATCTAAGTGACAATTATGGTGATCAGACACAGCATATAACATCTGAAATCTCTTCAATTCTAAATCCTGCCACTTCTTACAAATACTTTGCACAAGATCATCAAATCGAAAATCTCTTGTCACAGTAACAACAACAATGAATGATCCATACTTGCAAAGAAGAATAATACTAGCTTCCATTCGTAAACAAAATTTCACTGCAAAAATGAAAACAACAGTACCATTACCTCAAATAAAAACAACAGAAAATGATAACATGTTATATTCCAAACAATAATGAAAACAACAGTAGATTACAACATCTACATCAATCTGCATTATATTCCAAACAAAACAACAGTATATTACATAATCTACATTAATCCGCATTATATTCCAAACAAAACAACAGTAGATTGCATAATTTGTCTCAGTAACAAAAAAAAAAAAACATAATCTATGTTAATCTGCATTATATTCCAAACATAATGCATAAAAACAGTATCTAAACCTAAAAATCTCGTATCAAAAAACAGAAACAGTACATAATGCAAAAAAACAGTATCTAAACCTAAAAATCTCGAATCAATAATATGCTAAGATCTCTATTATCATCCAAAAACAACAAACAACACACACAGAGACAGAGAGAGAGAGAGAGAGAGAGAGAGAGAGAGAGAGAGAGAGAGAGAAATACCTCTCGTTTTCAACCTCAAACCACAGAGATGCACAGAAATCGCCGGAGGACAGAGATCACGACGACAAAACAGATCTGAAATCGCAACGAGATCGCGAGCACAGAGATCGCCGGAGAAGATCGCCAGAGAAGAAAACCGAAGAGAGATCGCCGGAGAATATCGTTACCGGAAATCGCAACGAGAGAGAGAGAGAGAGAGAGAGAGAGAGAGAGAGAGAGAGAGAGAGAGAGAGAGAGAGAGAGAGAGAGAGAGAGAGAGAGAGACGGCGCGCGACGCAGCACTGATCGATTTTGAAAACAACGTATTTTTATACCCCATATCATAAGGGCAATTTTGTCCACATATGGACCTCCAGCAGGATTATTTCTAATCCAATGGATCCGGCCCATTAAAAAAACCTAGGCTGGACTTTTGGCCCATTTAACTACTAAATCAGGGCCTTACACCAATTGTTTGTAGTAGGAAAGGCTGAAATATCTGCTACGCAGATCATCTCAAAAACAATAAGCACACGGCTACATTCCCTCCACTATATTATGGAAAGGCTGAAATGCTATCTGCTATCTAGAAAGTAAGTAAATGTCTGCTATGTAGACTTGGTCTTTTTTTTTTTTTTTTTTTTGGTGCTGCGGAAAGTTCTAGACTTGGTCTTTTAAGTCATGCTGTTAGCGGTCTGTTATTACAACCAGAATCAAAAGACTTGGACTTTTAAGTTATGGTCTGTTTTTACAAGCAAAAAGTAAAAGACTGTCATGCAAGCAAAAAGCATTAATACCGTCAACTGTCCGGCCTTATTTGTACGTTTGAGTCAGACGTCTTAATGTCTCCTTGGGGCTTTGGAGTATCCCATTCCGTATATATTCTTCATATTTGGCTTCATTTCTTCATTAGGGAGGGAAAATGGAGGTAGCTCCAATCCATTTTTTGTGTCTCTAATTGAAAGGATAAAATTTGATACTCTATATTGGAGTATGGGCAAAGAAAATGGAAGATCCCCCAAAGCTATTTGTGAATATAAAACAGGAGAAATATTTAATTTAACATAACTACAGTACTATCATTAGAGTAAAAGTGAGATAAAACTTGAAATGAAAATGAAAAATAGAGATAAAGAGATGTACGATTGGAACAACATGAATAGTAAAACACTCTAAAATTCACTTTTTGAATATGAAATTTTAATTTTATCCTCCAAAATAGAGTTTTAAAGGAAATTTTGGTAGGAGATGCTCTAAGAAAATTACACATGAAAGTCGTCTTCAAGTCATATGATAAATTGTCGGGTTGTTGTATTCTGGAGAGGAAAAGTCATAAAGATTTTCCTACATCAGCATTTTACCATAGAGGAAAAGAATCTTCTTAAAAAAGCGAGATTTCCATACAACTTCTTGATTAATTTGTCTATTGCAATTCCTATGTATCGGTTAAATGAGAGTTGAAACTTCTCGATGAAAACAAACTCTCTAGAAATGATTCTAGAAACAAGCCCTTAAGTCTCATGTGTGGTTCTATTGACAGCCCGTAAGAAATGATTTAGTGCATCAATCTACATACAGCATCCCCATGTGATGTAGTTTCTTGAAACGACCTTATCACGGTCTCTTAAAAGACTATTTTGACCTCTAACTTTTTCAATACAACATGTTTTCTCACCTTTTTCTTTTTCTTTTATTTTTTGGGCGAAAACATACTTGAGTCTATTTTGGGGAATATTCTCTGAAAGAGTTTAATGCATTTTTAGACACCCATGGGACTATCCATCAGTCTTCTTGTACTCACACTCCCGCACAAAACAGTAGAGCTAAAAGAAAGCATCGTCATCTTCTTAATATTGCTCGGTCTTTGCAATTATCCTCTTCAGTCCCCTCTAACTTTTGGGGAGAAGCTGTTCTCACTGCAACCTATCTTCTAAATTGGATGCCCACCTCTCATCTCTCTGGTAACTCCCCTTATGAGAAGCTCTATGGTCAGGTTCCTAGCTACTCTCTCCTTAATGTTTTTTGTTCTACTTGTGTTCTCTTTCTTCCCAAGAAGGATTGCACTAAGCTCAGCGTTCGTTGTGTTTTAGGCATCTTTTTGGGATATGGCATTAATCATAATGGATATTGATGTTATGATCCTGTGACAAAAAGGCTATATGTATCTAGGCATGTCGTTTTCTTAGAGCATCTTCCATACTTTACTCTTCCTCCCAAAAATGCTCTTGTTGCCAAAGAGGATTTGATTAGTATTGACCCCTTCCCTATGGATGTGCCTACTGACGAGTATACCTCTACTCTTGAGGTATCTGATGTTTCTAGAGCTCCTCCTCATCGTCCTCCAATCACTCAGGTTTATGCTGGTCGTTCTGCTTCTACCCCTGCTCCCCAATCTACCTCCAAAGATCCCGATCCACCTGTTCACTGGTATCCCATTCGTGAAAATTGGCACCCACCGGTAAGATATGGTTTTACTAATACCTGTTTCTCGTCCTCCTATTAATCCTTTCTTCCTCGGATTCACACATTTTGAGCCTAGGTCCTATAAAGAAGCTTGTGCAGATCTTAATTAGGTGGATGCCATGGAAGTTGAACTCACTGCTCTTGCTCAAAATCAAGCTTGGGAGTTGGTTCCGCTGCCGGATGGTAAAAATCTTATTGGTTGCAAATGGGTCTAAAAAGTCAAGACTCATTCTGATGGTTCTTTGGAGCGGTATAAAGTCCGCTTAGTTGCTAAGGGGTTTTCTCAAGAATATGGGATTGATTATGAGGAAACTTTTGCCCTCGTTGCCAAAATGACCGATGTTCGTACTTTGATATATGTTGCTACTGTAAACTAGTGGCCTCTTTCTCAGTTGGATGTCAAGAATGCTTTTCTCAATGGCTATTTATCTGAAGAGGATTATATGCGGCCTCCTCCTGGCTTTTCTCACCCCTCTCTGGTGTTGTTTGCGTCATGCTCTATATGGCTTGAAACAGTCACCTCGATTTCAGAATGTGGTGCTTCAGATTGGTTTTCAGCCCAGCATGCGTGATTCTGCTCTCTTCCTTCGTCGAACCTCTCATGGTTTGGTTCTTCTCTTGTTATATGTTGATGATACGATCATCACTAGTTCTGATTCTGCTGCTATTAGTGACGTGAAATGTCATCTCTTTCAGGAATTTGAAATGAAAGATTTGGGCCCTCTTCGATATTTTCTTGGCATTGAAGTAGCCGTTTCTCCTCAGGGGTATCTTCTTGGTCAATCAAAGTATGCTATTGATATCCTTCATCGTGCTCGTCTGAGTGATACCAAAACTGTTGATACTCCTCTTGAACTTCATGCCAAGTTTCCTGCTTCTGATGGTGTTCCTCTTAAGGATCCTACGGAATACCGTGAATTGGTGGGTTGCTTAGTTTATCTCACTGTTACTCGGCCGGATATTGCCTATGCTATTCACATTATTAGTCAGTTTGTCTCTGCTCCTTAGACTACCCATTGGGCGGCTCTGTTACGTATTCTCCGTTATGTTCGTGGCACACTTCATCAATGTCTTCCGCTCTCTTCTATATCCAGCTTGACTCTCCATGCTTATGCTGATGTTGACTGGGCTGGGGATGTTAGTGACCGCAAATCTACCTCAGGTCTTTGTGTTATCCTGGGTGATTCTCTTATCTCGTGGCGAAGCAAAAGCAATCGATTGTTGCTTGCTCCATTGCTGAAGCTGAATATCATGCTATAGCTCATGCTACGTCTGAAATTGTGTGGCTTCACTGGCTTATCTCGGATATGAGTGTCTCTGTTACTTCACCTATGTCCCTTTATTGCGACAACAAAATTGCAATTCAAATAGCCCACAACTCGATCTTCCATGAGCGTACCAAGCACATTGAAATTGATTGTCACTTCATTCGGCAGCACCTTTAGTCTGCCACCATTGTTTTACCCTTCATCTCTTCCACTGCCCGTTTTCACTTTCTCCTTGGCAAACTCTCGATGCTTTCTACTCTCGCATCCTGAGTTTATCTATGTATCTCTGTATTTTAGGAATATATGATCACATCATAATCATATATTCTATATCTATTAATTTAGGCAATGATTTTGTAGATTAAGTGGTATGTCGTCATTAGCTTGTAATCTTTAGGTAGTATGTCATCATTAAGTTGTAATCTTTTCCTTTTTAGGTTTAACAATTCTCCTATTTAATCATGTAATAGCTTAGTCTTTTATTTATTCAAAAATACAATTTAGTTCCTTCACCTCAGTTTTGGTCTCTGAAACTTCACAAATAGAGCCCCCGAGAAAAGAATATGAAGTAGATATATTTTCTTTTGAAAGCAAAATAGAAGTATATGTCAGCAAGAAAAAAATTCAAAGAATAAATATTATAAATCTCAAAAAAGTACCTGAAAGTTTTAAGATTACAAAAGCATCACTTAATTAGGACTCTTCATATTACATACACAAATATTTGTATTTATATAAATATCTCACAGTACAGTTTAATTAATTTACGGCTCCAAAATAAAAAATTGCCAATCGAGTCATATCTCCCGATTTTCTCATTTTTTAATATGTGCCGAAACCAAAATTTATGATTCTGTTGGGTTCGATTCAATCCCATTATCCTTGATGTGCAATCCTATTTTTTTCATTGGAGGACGAGCTGTGGTCTGGAGGTAATTTAAGACGTGAGTTAAAGTCAGAATAAGGGGAAAATGCGTAAGGCCAATGTGGTCATTTGTCTTAACCAATTAACAAAAGCATCACTTAATTATGGATTACTATTTCATAATCTGAGTTGAGTAGTGTCAAAACGAAATGAATGGGATGATGAGAATTACTGAGAAATGAACTTTGAAAACATAAGTTTGGCACCACTCAAATGAACAAAATTACCTTCATCGCATGAGAAAAACGTTAGGAAATCACATTGAGAGAATCTTGATTTAGGTCATCTTACCTGATAAAAAAAAAAAAAAAAGGGTCACTCTACCATCTCCAGTGGTGGTCTCAAAGGAGTCAATTTCCATCCAATTTCTTGTCCTCACCTGTCCCCTCCAGTTTTTTGATTTATTTGGGTCCATTCCAGATCCCAAAAAATAATCGGAATCGTTCTTTTTTTTAAGAACTCTTCGAAAAGAGTAAGCACTCCAAGAAGCAGATCAATCAGAGTGCATTTGATATATGACCGCATCATGTTTGTGCCAAAAAAAAAAAATTGTTCATTTTTTAGAACTCGCTGAGAAGAGTAAGCACTCCAAAAATTAGTTCGATCAGAGTTCATTTGATGCATGACTGCACCGTGTTTGTGTGAAAAAAAAAATAGACATTTAAAGTTTCAAACGATATTCTGCTTTCTTGTTTTCTCTCTCACAAATATGATTAGTTCATGTATCAAACGGAGTCTAATCGAACTGATTTTTGATGTGCTAATTACTCTTCTCGACGAGTTGATAAAAAATGAACAATTCTTATCATTTTTTGGATCCACAAATCAATTGACCCAAAAAATAAAAAAATGGAGGTGACTAGAGGGGCAAAAAAAAAAAAAACCTGTGTGTGAATTGACCTTTCTCAAAACCACAAATTTGTTTGGTTACTTTACCGTCCGTCGACCAAAGAGAAAAAAAAGAAAAGAAAAGGCAAGTAAGGGTCACCGGAACAATGTCCAGCTTGCATACAATTAGTTGGTAGGTTATTGTAGTTTATGTATATAATAAAGGGCATATAAGTCATTATAGAGGCAAGAAAAAGTAGTAGTGTTTTGGAAGGAACAATATTGGTTTTGGCATTATCTGCCTTTTTTTAAACCTTATTTTTAGTAAGTTAATTATCTTTCATGTTAGGGTTTCCTTTGAGTTTATTTAATTTTTCTTACATGACAAATTAGAAGAACAAAACTAGGGCTGCTCAAAAAAATCGATGAACCGTGAATCCGGTCAGGACCGAACCGATCCGTATATTTTTTGGATTTTAACCGTGGATTAATGGTCCTGACACGGATTCAAAAAATAAAAAACCGTGACTCGCGGTCCAGACACGGATTTTGATTTTGAAACCGTGGATTAACCGATCCGGACCGTGAGATTTTTAGTATATATAATTGTTATAAAAATATAAATATATATGTATAGATAAATAATTTTACCACTTTTGTAAATATTGTCAATTTGATATTTTGATATGCATTTGAAGTTGTTCATTGAATTTAGTAGTTATTTTTTTGTCAGTAGATTTTTTGTGTTGGGCTTTGATGTACTACTGAAATATTTGTATTCCACTATGTAACTGAACTAAACTACATTTGCTTGTGAACTGGATGATGAACTGTCTTTGTTGCCCACTATATTTACACCGAAGTGTTTGTTTCAATGTTGAGTTTGGGTAATTTGAATGAGTTGATTTTTTTTTCAAAATAAGTTGAAAATCCGTGGACAAATCCGGAACCGATCTGTGACTCGCGGATCGGATTGGAACCGAACCGTGAGACTTTTGGATCGGACACGGAATTTATTTTTAGAAAACCGTGACTCACGGATTAGAATTGGATTCATGCCAATCTGGACCAATCCGGACCGTGAGCACCCATAAACAAAACAACGCTTGAAAACCAATAGAAAAGCGAAGAATAATTTATCAAAGTGTTAGTTTTGAATTATTTTTGCCTTATTGAATTCTTTTCTTGGGTCATAATTTTTTTTACTTTTTAAACTTAATTAAAAAAAAAAAATCAATATTCTCTAACTGAACCCCTTTGCCTCAAAACCAAGAAAAATCAATAAAACATAAGACACAAAAAAAATTATTTTAGGTCAAACCTAACCTCAAATGGCTTGCAATTAAAGGGAAAAATTCATTTACCATTATTTAGTAATAACTGGCTGCGAATTATGTTCTACTTGACTATAGTAAATACTGCCGAAAACATCCCTGCTGTGTCGTTGAGTCTTTTTCTTTTAATGTGAAAGATAAAAAAGAGAAATAATTGATTGGGTATGAATTAAGGAATTGAAATGAGGATTAGTTCTTTTTTTTTTTGGCACTTAAATAATCATCCTTTTACTCACTTGAAATTAGAAAATCATCCTGAGCCTTTTTAGGAATTATGTTTCCATCTTGAGATTCAAATAAACCCACTTTTCCCCTTGATTATATATATAAACATATATACTAGGAGATTAAGGACTAAAACGAATGTTTTCATCCAAAATTAATTCTGTTTCCATCCAAAATTTCTTGGCCTATAGGATAAAGATTTTTGGGATGAAAACATAAATTATTTTTGCCGCTGTTTTTTTTATATTTTCATCCAAAAATCTTGATCCAGTAATGATGGTTAAAACTTTTTACGGTGCTGCATGAGCGGGGCAAATTCATAAAGGAAAGCGATCATGATTAAAATCAAACTAGCAATCAAGTCAATGATTTTCGACTTTTTTTTTACCATGATTCAAGATGTTAATTCAATAATTATTACCATGTTTACAAGTACAAGGAGAACGTACATACTCTTTATCTATATATGCCCACGTAGTGGCTGTTTTGATCTTTTTACCATAATTTTTTATTTTTTTTATTTTTACCATGAAATGTCGATTATGTAGTTGATACGTTTTATATATTTTCATCTTGTAATATATATATATATATAATATTTTTTATTAGTATCAGCTATTTTTAATTGACTGATTTTCTTCAACTTTACACTTATTTTTATACTGACCTTTTTTGCCACAGCTATGACATGTAATATTACTTTAGTCAACTTTAGTACTATTCACGTACTATTCAAGTACTATTCAACACTATTCACGTATAAACTTTAGTACTATTCACGTACTATTCAAGTACTATTCAACACTATTCACGTATACTATATTAATAACGAATACTAATATATATATATATATGCCCAATCTTCTACTCCAAACCTCCCGAGAATAAGAAAAAATTGATTTTTTTTGTGTTGCAAATTATTTTTGGAAAATCCGAGCCGTCCAATGTGTTCAGAAGGTGTTTTCAAGGATTCACGCCAGAAATCTTCAACAAAAAAAATACTGGGAAGAGCTTGATCCAAGCAGTTTTCGCAAAAACTGTAAATATAAAGTTTTTGCGAAAACTGTTTGGATCAAGCCCTTCCTGGTATTTTTTTTTAAGATTTTCCGCATGGACCCTTGAAAACACCTTCTAAACACATTGGACGGATCGGATCGTCAAAAAAATGTTTGGATCATGGAGGTCCGGAAACGGGAGATCCGGATTAGAAGGACTATATATATATATATATATTAAGAAAGGAAAATAATGATAAATCACATTACAAGAGGGATGAAAACATGATTCCATGAAGAATGGGAGATGAAAATTTAAGTGGTACCCAAAAAGCGGATGGATATTTAATTACCTTTTTTTTAATTTTACCAATTAATACTCTTTGATCTTTCTCGAAACCAATAACTTGTTCATGTGAGAAGGACCTTATTTGTTTTTAAATTTCCTTACTATTCCTCATAGAGTACAGAAATATACATCGTTTCAACTAATATTTGGTCTAATTTATTTCCTCTATTACCTCTAGTTTTTTAAATTCTTTGATTTATTTTCAAGAAATTACATTGGTGGACACCCAAAATGGCTAAATGCATGTGTCAAGTTTTCCTAATATTATATTATTCTCAAAAGTTGCACTTTCGTGGGTAGATATTTGGACTTTTTTTTGCTCATAGTTTCATATTTTTGTGGTTGGTGATACACAACTAAATTTAGTATTATTTATTAGTCTCAACATGTGACCCAAGTTATACTAATGAAAAAGTGTTCCCAGGTCAACTTTCGGAATTCGCCAGACGCCAGTGATTCATTTAAAGATTGGACGTAGTCTTTTGAAATTCATTTATTTGTGTAAGTTGTTGGTCACATACTAGGGTCCGTGAGGGTCACATTGACATCCTAGACACTTGGGTCAAAATATCCTTTATGGACAAGTTCGGGTCGAAACAGGAGTTTTGCGTGAAATTAACACATGAAAGTAAGATGAGGAGACATATGGACACCGTAATGATATGAATGCGCATGAAATGAAGTATGAATGTGGTAATGATGACACGGGGCCCGAAAGGGTATGCCCGGAGTGACACAGTGCCTTTTTGGCATGCCCGGAGTGACACGGGGCCTATATGACATGCCCGAAAAATAATTGAATGTTTAAAAGTAATGAGATGTATATAATGAACATGTAGGACACAAGTGGTGTGTCGGGTACGTGTCGGGTGCAAGTTGGGTACGAGGGACGAGAGTAAATGAAAACTATATGATCATGTGCTACTTTCAAGTCCTGTTACCATTTAAACTCTTTCAACTCTTGTTTCAAGATTTATGTTCCCTCGTCTATTACCCATGTACACTTCATTTCACTTAGAATTTTTAGACATTTCTCTACTAGGCTAGTGAGCTCAACCTTACAAATTTCAAGTACCCACCAAGGAGCATGATATGGAGTGCTTGGAGTGCATACATGGATTGTTTTGAAAGCTAATGGAGGAGTTATATCATCATCTTAGAACTTGTATTTTTGTTAAGATGATTTTGTAACTTAATTAAGTTTCTTCTTTTGACATTGGAGTTGTAATAACTATACACTTATTTTATCTCATTTTGGGGTACGGGGACCCATAGACCTTGGTGTATTTTGATGTTGACTTTGACTATTCTATTTGGACTTTGACGTGACCTGTGGACTTGTTGACCGTCCACGTAGATTTTCTTAATGAATTATCTTTTAAAATCTCGAGGGCGTGACACTATATTAATAACAAATACTAATATATATATATATATATATATATATAGGGAGAGGATCCGGTCAGGACTCCCGCATTTTATAAAATGCGGACTTCCCTCATTTTATAAAATGCGGATCCTTGGATGTGTTTAAATTGTGTTTTCAAGGGCCTCCGAAGATTTGACAAAAAAATGTTTAAAGGGCTTCATCCGGGTTTTCATGAAATATTTATTCGGACAAAAAAATGACGGATGAAAGCCCTTCAGGTCATTTGTTTTGCCAAATCTTCGCGTAGGCCATGAAAAATATTTATCCTCGATCCCGGTTTGTTATGAAATGGCCGGATGAAGTCCCATTTTATTAAAATGCCCGGATCATTTGTTTTGCCAAATCTAGTCCAGGGAGTTCGGATGAAGGCCCTTGAAAACATTTTTGACATCCAAATCTTCAATGTAGGCCATTTGGCCGGGAAATGGCCGGGAAGGGCTTGATCCAAGGATTTTATTAAAACCATTTTAAATTACATTCCGCATTTTTTTGAAGAAAATGGAAAACACCGGGAGTCATTGACTTGATCCAAGCATTTTCCCAAAAACAATTGGAAAAATCTCGGTCGGAAATCCGGATCCTTGAAGATTTCCGTATAATATACATATATATATATATTTTATATAAATATATAAATAAAAAATGAAATATGGAAAATCACATTACAAGAGGATGAAAACATATATTAAAAAATGAAATAATGGAAAATCACATTACAAGAGAGGAAAAATAATTCCATGGAATGGGAGATGAAAATCTTTTTGGAACCCAAAATGGGCGGATGATATTTAATTTGAACCAACTAAACTTTTGATCTATTTAATTACAATAACTTGTTTTTTTTTTTAAGAAGGACCTCTAATTTGTTTTTAAATTTCATTACTATTCCTCATAGAAGGTACATTATTTGTTTTTAAATTTCATTACTATTCCTCATAGAGTACAGAAATATACAACGTTTCAACTAATATTTGGTCTAACTTATTTCCTCTATTACCTCTAGTTTTTTAAATTTTTTGATTTATTTTCAAGAAATTACATTGGTGGACACCCAAAATGGCTAAATGCATGTGTCAAGTTTTCCTAATATTATATTATATTATATTATTCTCAAAAGTTGCACTTTCGTGGGTAGATATTTGGATTTTTTTGCTCATAGATTCATATTTTTGTGGGTGGTGATACACAACTAAATTTAGTATTATTTATTAGTCTCAACGTGTGACCCAAGTTATACTAATGAAAAAGTGTCCCTAGGGACCCTGTTGGCATAAACAAAGACTAGAAATTGATTTTTAGTGGTGGAGTATAAAACAACTTGAGAAAATAGTCACTATCGATGTAGACTACTTACTCGGCCGGAACAGGGGAGAAGAGAGAGTTTTCTCTCTGCCTCTCTAGAATATTGTTTCTCTCGAAAAGTTGAAAGTGGGGCTGCTGACCTAATTTTTTCATTCCAAAGACACTTTAAATACTAGAGCTAGTACAATATAAGGCTTGGGCCTTAACAACTTAATGGGTCCATGAACAAAATAAAATAAAAAAAAACTAAGCCCAAACATAAACATTGTAGATGGTCCAAGATCCAAAATAAAATTAACTAGCCCAAATAAAACCAAATTAAACCCAAAGCATTAATTTTAACACTCCCCCTTAATGCTTTGCGGTGACACCCAACATTTCTCTAAAATATTGGAACTTCTCCTTTGAAAGAGCCTTGGTGAAGATATCCGCCACTTGGTCTTCGGTAGCACAATACTTGAGTTGAATCTCTTCATCTTCCACGGCCTCTCGAATGAAATGATGCTTGATGGCAATGTGCTTGGTGCGGCTATGGTAGACGGGATTCTTTGTCATTGCAATTGCGGATTTGTTGTCACACAAAATGGGAGTAGCTTCTCCTTGCTTTTCACCAACATCCTCCAAAATCCTCCTTAGCCAAATTGCTTGAGAAGTTGCCAATGATGCCGACACATACTCGGCCTCGGCGGTTGATTGCGCCACGGTTTGTTGCTTCTTAGATGCCCATGAGAAGACACCCGAGCCAAGAGAAAAAGCATATCCGGAAGTGCTCTTCATATCATCAACACATCCGGCCCAATCACTATCACAAAATCCAAGCAACTTTGCATCCACATTTTTCTCATACAAAATACCAAAATCAAGTGTACCTTGTAAATATCGCAAAACCCTCTTAGCCACTCCAAGATGAGTTTGACTTGCATTATGCATGAACCGAGATAACATGCTTGTAGCATACATGATATTCGGCCTTGTGATGGTCAAGTACAACAAGCTTCCAACCAAGCTTCTATAAAGAGACTCATCCACCTTTTTGCTTCCATCTTCTTTAGACAATTTTTCATTCACAATCAAGGGGGTTGCAACCGGCTTACAATCCCTCATCTTGAACTTCTCAAGAAGAGTCCTTGCATACTTTCTTTGGCAAATGAAAATATCCTCTTTGTTTTGATAAATTTCAATGCCCAAAAAGTAATGCAAGAGGCCCAAATCACTCATTTCATATTTCTTCATCATATCTCTTTTGAAATCTTCAATCATCTTCACATTGCTACCGGTAAAAACCAAATCATCAACATAGAGAGAAACAATAAGAATACCGGTGTTACCTTGCTTCTTGACATATAAGGTGGGCTCGCTTTTGCTTCTTTGAAATCCCTTTTCATTGAAGTAAGAGTCAATCTCACTATACCATGCCCGAGGTGCTTGCTTTAGCCCATACAAAGCCTTTTTCAACTTGTACACTTTTTGCTCCTTGCCCTTGACAATGAATCCTTGAGGTTGATCAACAAACACTTCCTCCTCCAATGTGCCATTCAAGAATGCCGATTTCACATCAAGTTGATACAAGAACCACCCCTTCGATGCCGCCAAGGCAACAAGAGATCTAATTGTGTCATGGCGAGCCACCGGTGCAAATGTCTCTTGAAAATCAATTCCGGGTTGTTGAGAGTACCCTTTTGCTACAAGTCTTGCCTTGTGCTTTTGAATCGAATCATCCGGGTTGAGCTTTGTTTTGAAAATCCACTTGACACCAATAACTTCTTTGTCTTTTGGCCTCTCCACCAACTCCCAAGTCTTGTTTTTCTCAATTACATGAATCTCTTCTTCCATAGCTTTCTTCCAAGCTTCCTCCTTAATTGCTTCTTCAAAACTCTCCGGTTCTACAACACAAAAATTACAACTTGCATACACATCATTGAGGCTTCTCATTTTTCTTGGAGTTGAACTTGGAGATGAGGAACTTGAGCTTGATGGAGAAGTTGGAGTTGGTTGGTTTGGAGCTTCAAGATCATCATAGGCTTCATCTTCTTGACTTTCCGGTTCTTCATAATTGATAGGGACTTGGTTTTGCTCCACATTCCCATTCCAATCCCAATAAGCCTTCTCATCAAAGAGAACATCTCTACAAATGATGACTTTGTTTGTCTTCAAATTGTAGAGTCTATAGCCCTTTGATTGAGAGCTATAACCCACAAAGATACACTTTTGACTATTTTCATCAAGCTTGCGCCTCCTTTCTTTTGGAACATGAGCATAGCAAATGGAACCAAACACCTTCAAGTGATTCACGGATGGCTTTCTCCCACTCCAAGCTTGAAATGGAGTTATGTTTTCCACGGCTTTTGTTGGGCACCGATTCATCAAATAGACCGCCGTATACACGGCTTCACCCCAAAAAGTCTTGGGCAATCCCTTCTCGTGTAACATTGATTTTGCCATCTCCTCTATGGTTCTATTCTTCCTCTCGGCCACTCCATTTTGTTGTGGAGTGTACCCAACCGTTAGTTGCCTTTCCATGCCAATGTCTTCACAAAATTTGTCAAATTCATTTGAGTTGTACTCTCCACCCCTATCACTTCTCAAAACTTTTATTAGTAGACCACTTTGCCTTTCCACAAGGCTTTGAAACTTTTTGAAAATTGAGAAAACATCCGACTTTTCCCTCATGAAATAAACCCAAGTCATTCTTGAAAAGTCATCAATAAAAATGATAAAGTACTTGTTACCTCCATGAGTTGGCGTATCCATAGGCCCACACACATCGGTATGAACAAGCTCCAATGGTGCTCTAGCCCTCCACGCCTTGTCTTTTGGAAATGACTCCCGGTGATGCTTTCCAAGTGCACAACCTTCACACACTTGCTTGACTTCATGAATAGTCGGCAACCCATACACCATGTTCTTTTGTTGTAGGTTCCTCAAACTTTGGAAGTTCAAGTGCCCAAATCTTCTATGCCAAAGCCATGAGTCATCAACCACATCCATCTTCAATGCAACATCCTTTGTGTAGCGAAAAGTGAGAGGGAAGCTTCTATTCTTCTCCATCTTAACATTTGCTACCATTTGATTTCTCCCCCCTTTGTCATAAATCTTGCAAGAACCTTCTTCAAAGTGCACATAGTACCCATGCTCAACAAGTTGCCCAACACTCAACAAGTTTTGCTCCAAGTCCGGAACAAGTAGCACATCCGAAATCCTTCTTGTACCCTTCTTTGTCTCCACGGCAATAGTACCCTTTCCCTTTGCTTGGACCAAGGCACCATTCCCCATTTTTACTTGAGAATTGGAGGAAGTATCAATCTTCACAAAATTACTCTCATCTCCGGTCATGTGGTTACTACAACCACTATCAAGAAACCACACATCATTCTTTTGCTCCGAAGCTGCTTGACAAGCATAAAACATGTTCCCTTCAAATTCTTGCTCTTCGGTGTAATTGGCTTGTTGATTGGTTGTGACTCGACAATCCTTTTTGACGTGCCCAAACTTGTTGCAATTGTGACATTGTGGCTTTCCTCGAAACCAACAATCTTTATCAACATGACTCCCTCTATTGCAAATTCCACACTTGTGTTGAGGGGGCCCATCATTCCCCCTATTTTGAAAGTTGTTTCCCCTTTGAAAATTGTTTCCTCTTTGAAAATTGTTTCCTCCATTTCCTCTATCATTTCTTCCTCCTCCTTGTTCAAATTTTCCACCTCTAGATGAATTCCCTTTAAATTGGTTATAACTTGACGATGATCCTTTTCCTTGGGGTTTAGGGGTACTAACATTTAGCTTAGATTGAAAGGCACTTTCAATTGACTTTTCGGATTGCCTACTCAATCTTTGCTCAAATGTCTTAATAGAACCCATCAACTCATCAACACTCAAAGTGGCAAGATCTTGAGTATTTTCAATAACGGCAACAATAGGATTGTATTTTGATGTCAAAGTAATCAAGATTTTCTCAACAATTTTTTGACTAGAAATATTCTCCCCATATGTCTTCATTTGATTAACAACTTCCATAAGTCTAGAAAAATAGGCATTCAAGCATTCAACATCCTTCATTTTCATATTTTCTAAATCTCTTCTCAAAGATTGGAGTTTGATGGTTTTTACCTTTGTGTTGCCTCTATACTCATTGTGAAGAATATCCCATGCCTTCTTAGCTTTGGTTTCATTGATGATTCTTGGAAAAATGTTGTCGGTAATCCCTTGTTGAATCATGGAGAGGGCTTTTGCATTCTTCCTCTTATCCACCTTCAATTGTTGCTTTTGCCCCTCCGTCAAAACCTCATCACCTTCATGATCATTAAACCCATCTTCTACATACTCCCAAACATCATTTGATTCAAGTTGGGTCTTCATTTTCACACTCCAAAAATCATAGTTTTCTCCATTGAAAAGTGGAAAACCAAGTGCTTGAGCTCCCATGGTTTGATTGCTTGAATTTGCCATTGTTGTAGACTTCTAGGGTTTTGTTTCCCCTTCAAAAATCTTCACTCCCAAGTTGATTTGATCCACACAAAGCTCTGATACCACTTATGTTGGCATAAACAAAGACTAGAAATTGATTTTTAGTGGTGGAGTATAAAACAACTTGAGAAAATAGTCACTATCGATGTAGACTACTTACTCGGCCGGAACAGGGGAGAAGAGAGAGTTTTCTCTCTGCCTCTCTGGAATATTGTTTCTCTCGAAAAGTTGAAAGTGGGGCTGCTGACCTAATTTTTTCATTCCAAAGACACTTTAAATACTAGAGCTAGTACAATATAAGGCTTGGGCCTTAACAACTTAATGGGTCCATGAACAAAATAAAATAAAAAAAACTAAGCCCAAACATAAACATTGTAGATGGTCCAAGATACAAAATAAAATTAACTAGCCCAAATAAAACCAAATTAAACCCAAAGCATTAATTTTAACAGACCCTAGGTCAACTTTCGGAATTCGCCAGACGCCAGTGATTCATTTAAAGATTGGACGTAGTCTTTTGAAATTCATTATAATTGGTTACAAAGTAGAAAATTTATTCCATCAATTAATTATATATGTTTATAATATTAATTGTATCTGAAGAGGGTCTAATTTACTTGTAGGGTTTGGTCTCCGTGCTATCAAAGGATCATGATGTGTGGCGTGCTTTGTGGGGTGCTGCGACGGGGTAGTGCAAATTAAGAACTACTTAAGAACAGGTTTATTCCAATGAAAATATGAAGCCAATTAATCTCTTCATTTTTTTTAATTTTATCTGATGATTGAATTCAAACACACGCGGTGAGACATTGTTTTATTCAAACACAGGTTTTAATTTCTGGCTAATTTCATCTCGTTCTCCATGATGATCGTCTGTACGTAGTAGCTAGAGTTGTGACTTAGCTCGATGATGATGACACCTTTTTTGAAAGTCTAGTCTTGAAATAAATCTTTTCATAAAACATGCGGTATTAAGATGTTTGTACTAACAACCTATTAATTGGAGTAATTGTTTAGCACTATTTTAAGAAGAAAAAGGCTACAATACACACCCCTTGTTTGGGTGTGTGGATACACATCCTCACAAAAGTTACGATTTTTTCATAAAAGTTATGATTTTTTTTTATAAAAGTTACGAGACACACCAAAATGTTACGAATCATAGAAAATGTTACGAAACATATTGTTGAAAAGTTACGAAAAACTAAAAAATGTTACGATTGCCAATGAGGTGGCACAATCTGGACCATACAATAGGTGCATATAGTACACACCTTTAATGAATGTGTATTATAGCCTTTTCCTTTTACGAAAGTCTTGTGCAGCGAGCTTGTATGACCTGCCTTGTTATTTTGGGAGAACATTCTTTACACCAGAGGTGTAAACTAAAATTTCCTCTAAATTTACTACATTGCGCAATGTATCCAATCAGTGGTCCCAAAAGGTAAAACATGGACACATGGTGCAATGCAATCGATTTGGAGGAAACTTTAATTTACACAGCCGGTGTAAAGAATGTTTTCTCTGTTATTTTATTCTCCCTCTCATGCTCCCTTCTTTCATTGTCTTGACAAACCAGGGGAAATAAGCGGTTATCAGCAACTCCTTACAGGTCTCTCTCACTCTCTCTCTCTCTCTCTCTCATGAATGGTGCTTAATTTAATTCTTATAAGCATGCGTATTTCACGTGTCAACTAATGTTACATTGTATCCAAAATCCATGTCTACAGCTGAAGAAAAAGGGTCCTAGAGTGCTCGCATAAAGGCTGTCATTTGGAAAATACTCAGTATGTTATCAGGGAAATGGATTTGGGATGTGATTAAAGATTATATGGATGAGTTATTGGTCGGAAAAGATGGCTCCGTTGATGCTGATCATCCCGATAAGGAATCGAGAGGAAAAAGACTTCAGCTATCACTACTTGTCACCGTCCTAAAATTCTTGGGTGTGATAGCTATGCGGATTGCTGCTCTTATGTGTAACTTATATAATTAAGCAGTTTTGTTGTTGAATAATGTTAATAGAACTCTTGTACTCTTTGGACTGTCTATTTAAAGATATAAAGTGTGGTGTTCTCCTTCAAATGAACCTTTTGGATTGACCCTTTTCCACCGTGAGTAGGGAGATCTGACTCTCTTGATACCTCTGCAAAAGTAGCACCCAGCATTAGTGTCATACCCGGCCAGAATGTGGCTGGGGAAGGCACTCTGACGGTCTAGTGAAAGACTTAGAGAGAAGTACCAAAAAAGTTGAGAGTAGTGGATTGTATTATGCACCTTCTAAGGTTACCTCCTTTTCACTTATATAGGCCAAGCCTGACTTGAGCTCCAAGACCAGGTGTGGATCGTATGCGCGGCTCGGATGACGTCACGCTATGTTACGAGCCAAGTTCGTGATGATTGCATATGCATACTAATATCCTTGAGTGACACGGGTCATAACCGTTCGGCCATCGTTATGATGACGTAAGAAGGATGCGGTTACCTACAAATGGCTCGTCACGAGCTAGTCAGGAACGGTAACCGTCTCGAATGACATCAACCATGACGTGTTGGTTGAACTACCTTTTGCATTCCTCGTGAGTCACTTCGTATTTACCCGGCTTGGGTGACTCATCCGGATCAATCTTGTTGACTCGTTTCGTCTCGGTGGTGCCTTATTGCACTTAGATTGTAACGACCCGGATTTTCCAATAAAATCTCCATAAATACACTGTATTTTTACACACTTCTAGGCCCTATTTTCCTCAATACAAAATTACATCACCCAAATAATACAAAAATCTCCGACTAAAAACTCCTCTAAATAAAATTCCCTCGATAAAATAATTAATCCTCAAATCCTCCAATTCAATCTCCACTAACCCGGCTCCACACCTGAAAGATAAAAATCACCGGGAAGTATACGATATAACAGAATAACAATGCTTGCACTTAAGTGGAATCAATAAACAACAATTATCAAGCCGATTTAACAAATCACAAGGGACCTCATACCCGGTCCTCCTCAGTACATGATCAGTGCCCTGCCCTCACCCGCCTCACCTAGCCTACCTGGCTTTCTTGGATCAGCCAAGATATTGGCAAGGTCACTCGATCATCGTACCAAACAGTTCCATGGCACTCTAGCCAAAATATCATTTTCCATAACAAATATTCCACTTTCAACAAATTTCACATAATCGAACAAATGATACGAGATATTCAAAAGGAGTACGAAATGAGAGAAATGAAAGGATTCTGGAAATGGGAAGCATATCGTATACTCCCCGGGTTACCTCAAACTGATCGTGGTTGTTGCACCCATTAATCTCATCACCAAACTTAAACCCGTCGTCTAATTTCATGGGTTCCATGCATGGCCACGGCAACTGCAGAATGATATCAGTATGTATTTCTATGTTTTTTTTCCTCTTTCAAGTTTATTACTGAACTACTCTCTAACATGACCTAATGTATACATGCATATGTGAGTACTTATAATACTCCCTCATTACTACCCTTACCTGCACCATTAAAACTCACAACCACCATCACCTTACTCCACAGCACCTACTCCGAATATTTACTATTCCCACCGACAGTTATACCTCTATTATTTGGTAGCAGGAAAATAGTTTTACTTCCACCAAAATACGAGGGGTTACAATCTATCCCCCTAAAATAATTTTGTCTCTGAAATTTTACATTTCAAAATATCTATTTTTTTTTTAAAACAAATCCATGCCTCAATAAATAAAATTATTTTAAATAAAAATTCGGGGTATTACAATCTACCCACCTTACAAAAATTTCGTCCTCGAAATTTGATGCGAAAGAGGAAAATCGATGAGATTGAAACTAAAGTAACTAAAGTGTAACACTGATAGTTTAAAACCTCAAAACGTCATTTTAATTAATAATCATAATTCATAGGAGTATAAAAAGAGATACATAGTTTAAGAAAAAGTTATCGATGTCTAGTGGTCCGTAGCCCTCAACTACTAGGAACCACTTTCCCCTCATGAGTTTACCCTTAAATAAACTTTTGAGAAATCCTTAGAGCATGCGGGAATCATTAAATAGAAAACTCCGGAAATTAGTACTCGGTTCATCAAAACCAAAAGAAATGTTCCAAAATAAAAGGAGAAGAGAACTTAATTCAGAAGGTGCTTATTATAGTATATCATAGTTACAAGACTTCAAATAATATTATAAAAAGAAATTCAGAAACTTAGTACCTTAAATTCACAAAAGTTGTAAATTAATACTCACGGAAAGTTATTAAATCAAATCCAAAGAGATAGAATCCAACAAAATAATCGTAATTACTCGATTGAGAACAATAACAGCAAGTAATAAGATCAAAACTTTACTTCTCACATTAGTGAAGAAAAATTGAAATTAGTAAACATGTAGGAAGACCGAAAATCAATGAAGTATTTGTTTTGTTCGTTAACAAGAATGATGTGAGGTGATTTTGGACTAAAATATAAATTTTCCTGAGATGTCTCTCTAGATAATATATATTTATTTATGTTGAAAATTGAGGGCGTGACAAGGAAAACTTCCATCGTCAAAGCTTCTATAACGTAAAATATAAATAAATGAATATATAAATAAGATGATAATAACAAAGAAGAGTAAAAAGAAAAATGAAGAATTGAAATGCAGGAACTAATGTCGGCGCCTAATGTGTTCCAAAACAATATCTAAAATTAGTCACTCAAATCGAAACTAAATAAATAAATAAAATAATAATCTTAATTCCAATAATTGAAACAAAAATTTCTCAAATTGATTACACATCTGCAAAATAGAAATACAGAGAAAACCAAACTATTCTTATTACCTCTCAATCATGTTAAATATATGCAATTAAGAGGGGGGGTCTAAAAGTCAAAGGTCTAACGCTTGAAAACTATACATAGTACTAGTGAAAGACGTGACCGTGAAAAGATCGATGTTTATATGCTCCCTCTTACCACATGTCATAAAAATGTTTATTAAAAACGAACAAGATAAAAGCTGTCATAGATATATTAAAATCTAACACGGTTGTTTAAACCATGCACCATATGATACAATTATCAAACCATCTCAAGCACGAGCTAACAAACGCTAGTAGTCAGCAACCGAAAATAACAAGGATAGACTATGGGATGCTAGGGTAAAAAGGTTCGGTTAATTTCTCTATGTTTCCGTTCCCCGGTTATCAATAGGGGTATACTCCGTACATTTCTTTAAAAGCTTGACGTCTTCGATTCTCGTACTCTTTGATGATGGCCGCGAGGGTGACAGTCACAATGAGTATCCATTTCAACCCGAACCGTGGTGGTGTTTTCATCGAAAGATAGACGAAAACGACAGTGAAACAATAGAGAAGCACCCAAAGTAAGCGAATAGTTGACTCCAAATCAATGCGTTCCACATATTGATCCCAAGACTCGGATTTAAACTTGTATCGGGTGAACATCGTTTGGAAGGTAAGAAATCTTGGAGAAGGTTTGAGGGGGTTAATGCCGTGAGCGAGAGAGAGAGATGGTATTATGGAGATGATAAGGGTGAGTTTATAAAGAGGAGAAGAAGTATGTGGAAGATGAAAGAAGAGCGTGGAAGGAAGGGAGAGAATTTGAAAATTTGAATTTTTGAATTTTTGTAAGGGGAGGGAAAACCGTCGGCACAGAATAAGACAAATGAGAAGGAAGAAAATTGTGTCCAAGATTTTTCTTCATCTCACACAATAAATTTTCCGTGACTGTTGTGCTCGATTCACCGTCTATCAAATGTTATAATTATATCTAGACTTACAGATATAAACGGATAATTTAATTATACATAACTTAATATTATCTATCTAGATTATACTCTCTAGAGGTGATCTACCCAATCTACCCAAGGCCGAGGGTTTGAACCTAAGGCTCTGATACCACTTGTAACGACCCGGATTTTCCAATAAAATCTCCATAAATACACTGTATTTTTACACACTTCTAGACCGGATTTTCCAATAAAATCTCCATAAATCTCCATAAATAATACAAAAATCTCCGAGTAAAAACTCCTCTAAATAAAATTCCCTCGATAAAATAATTAATCCTCAAATCCTCCAATTCAATCTCCACTAACCCGACTCCACACCTGAAAGATAAAAATCACCGGGAAGTATACGATATAACAGAATAACAATGCTTGCACTTAAGTGGAATCAATAAACAACAATTATCAAGCCGATTTAACAAATCACAAGGGACCTCATACCCGGTCCTCCTCAGTACATGATCAGTGCCCTGCCCTCACCCGCCTCACCTAGCCTACCTGGCTTTCCTGGATCAGCCAAGATATTGGCAAGGTCACTCGATCATCGTACCAAACAGTTCCATGGCACTCTTGCCAAAATATCATTTTCCATAACAAATATTCCACTTTCAACAAATTTCACATAATCGAACAAATGATACGAGATATTCAAAAGGAGTACGAAATGAGAGAAATGAAAGGATTCTGGAAATGGGAAGCATATCGTATACTCCCCGGGTTACCTCAAACTGATCGTGGTTGTTGCACCCATTAATCTCATCACCAAACTTAAACCCGTCGTCTAATTTCATGGGTTCCATGCATGGCCAAGGCAACTGCCGAATGATATCAGTATGTATTTCTATGTTTTTTTCCTCTTTCAAGTTTATTACTGAACTACTCTCTAACATGACCTAATGTATACATGCATATGTGAGTACTTATAATACTCCCTCATTACTACCCTTACCTGCACCATTAAAACTCACAACCACCATCACCTTACTCCACAGCACCTACTCCGAATATTTACTATTCCCACCGACAGTTATACCTCTATTATTTGGTAGCAGGAAAATAGTTTTACTTCCACCAAAATACGAGGGGTTACAATCTATCCCCCTAAAATAATTTCGTCTCTGAAATTTTCCATTTCAAAATATCTATTTTTTTTTTGAAAACAAATCCATGCCTCAATAAATAAAATTATTTTAAATAAAAATTCGGGGTATTACATAGATAATGACTCAGCCCTTCTGTAGAGAGATGGGCTTATTTCACCTGATGATTGGGCCTTTGGTCCGAATCAACTTTGACCCCTATGACCTTGACGTTTTAGCGCACTACAATAGTTCCATCAACTTGTGTCGAGACGCTTAATAGAGAGGAGGGGGTGATACATTCTCGGGCCGATTAACTTCATTCAAGTCAAATTTCCTATCGGATTTATGTTTTCATTGCAGATTTTCTTTTCGAGCCCCAACAGACTTCGGATTCGTGGCACATCTCGGAATGCACCACGTCTCGTCCTTTAATTAGGGTTAGGAAACTAAAAGGACACGACCCATGTGAAGAATCATGTAGTGCTACGGGCCGTCATGTAAAGAGTTTTTGAAGGATTTTTAGGGAAATATGCAATAAGGGTTGGATTTTGGGGTGCTATGGCTCTGGATCTAGACTAAACTGACTATGAGTGGTATTTAATGGGAGTTTTGGGGAAGTTTGTAGGGTGTTTAGGCCAAAAATGAACCTCAAATGGGGTATTTGGCTATGGATGTGGATGATTTGGGCTTGAATCAAAGATGGAGGACTGAGAGATGATGGAGAGAGGTCTGAATATCAATGGCTGGGTGTAGAAAGAGAAAATAAAGAAGAAAAATGGGTTTTTATAGAAGGATTTTGGGTAAAATGCAAGATTAATTTGGGTTAGGGGTCTAGGATGTTAATTTGGTGAATTAGGCAAGTGAGAAACATGCTATGAAGGTTAAGAAATATCAAATTTGTAAAAAATTAAATCATTTCTTCTAGAAACTGCTCTGCAGAAATCTGCCACGTGTCCCACATGAGCGCTCAGGGTCATGGATGATCTGAGTGCTTAAGTGGATGAATTTGAGTGCTCAGGTGGATGGACTTGAGTGCTCAGGTATAACAACATTTCTTCCTTTATTTTGAGTTTTTGGACCATTTTGGTGAGTGTTTGGAGGTTCTTGGAAGATTGGAGGTCTTGTTCAAGCTTTAATTGTTGTTTTTGACTTATTCCTCATCATCGGGAATGTCAAGGATTTTCATGAGTTTAAATTGGAGTGTCTACAAATCTATAGGCTAGTGTAGCAGCAGGAGTAACCACTAAATTACTGACCAAATAATGGTAATAAATAATTTTATACAAGAAATTATCATATTTCTTATTTTTATATCTAAAATCGAATTTATATAAAAGTTGTTATAAAAAGTGTATTTTTAACTTCTTTTTATTTGGAAGAAATTTTTTCCAATTTGATTTTTAAGTAATATTCTTGCCAAGACAAAAAAAAAATCAAGTACGTCGTAAAATTTTCAAGAAGATTAGTTTGTGGTTCCTCAAGATGAGTAAAGACAGTCAATAT
Source organism: Vaccinium myrtillus (assembly GCA_016920895.1). Classification (NCBI taxonomy): domain Eukaryota; kingdom Viridiplantae; phylum Streptophyta; class Magnoliopsida; order Ericales; family Ericaceae; genus Vaccinium; species Vaccinium myrtillus. The sequence continues at coordinate 14,020,508 of CM029276.1, forward strand.
TTTAAGTGAAATGGAATAAATTATGGAATAACTTTTGTCCTAATAGAACTCGTAAGCTTACTTTAAGATAAATTAATGGTTTGGACTATTTATGTAGAACCCCAAACTCGACTCATACTCCCATCTATGGGGTTATGAATTGGGGGGAGAAAGACATCCTAATAAGAGCACTGAATAATTTGTTCAAATAGAGATTTATTGGCTGTGAAATGAGTGGTCCAAGCTTTTCCTCTTGAATCCAATGGTGAGAATTAGGTTGGTAAAGCTTGGCAAACCAGGAGCATCACATCCGAACTCCGTCCCTAATTGTTAGACAATTTTTAATTTATTAAGTTTTTTTTTATATTAAATATGAATCTTGTTTGATAGATTTCAATTAGTATTATTAAATAAAATTGTTAGAATGACAAAAAAAATCATAAACTGTTAAATATAAACAATTTTTTAAGTGAAAGAAATATCGAAACAGGACCAATAATATGTGACGGTGGGAGTAATATTTTGATCTTTTTCAATTGTCATTGCTCTTGTGGCTTTTATGTCTAATTAAAGCTGTCACTCTTTCCCAGAAAAAATTAGTGGTATTTAATGAGAGTTCTGGGGAAGTTTGTAGGGTGTTTAGGTAAAAAATGAACCTCGATCAAATGGGGTATTTGGCCATGGACGTGGATGATTTAGGCTTGAATCAGAGATGGAGGGCTGAGAGATGATGGAGAGAGGTCTGAATATCAATGGCTGGGTGTAGAGAGAGAAAATAAAGAAGAAAGATGGATTTTTATAGAAGGATTTTGGGTAAAAATGCAAGATTAATTTGAGTTAGGGGTCTAGGATGTTAATTTGGTGAATTAGGCATGTGAGAAACATGCTATGAAGGTTAAGAAATATCAAATTTGCAGAGAATCAAATCATTTATTCTAGAAACTGCTCTGCAGAAATCTGCCATGTGTCCCACCTGAGCGCTCAGGTTCATGGATGATCTGAGCACTTAAGTGGATGAATTTGAGTGCTCGGGTGGATGGACTTGAATGCTTAGGTACAACAACGTTTCTTCCTTTATTTTGAGTTTTTGGGCCATTTTTGTGAGTGTTTGGAGGTTCTTGGAAGATTAGAGGTCTTGTTCAAGCTTTAATTGTTGTTCTTGACTTATTCCTCATCATCGGGAATGCCAAGAATTTTCATGGGTTTAAATTGGGGTGTCTACAAATCTATAGACTAGTGTAGCAGCAGGAGTAACCACTAAATTACTGAACGAGCAATGGTAAAAAATAATTTTATATAAGAAATTATCATATTTCTTATTTTTATATCTAAAATCGAATTTAGATAAAAGTTGTTATAAAAAGTGTATTTTTAACTTATTTTTATTTGGAAGAAATTTTTTCCAATTTGATTTTTAAGTAATATTCTTGCCAAGACAAAAAAAAAAAAAAAATCAAGTACGTCGTAAAATTTTCAAGAAGATTAGTTTGTGGTTCCTCAAGATGAGTAAAGACAGTCAATATTTCAAGTGAAATGGAATAAATTATGGAATAACTCTTGTCCTAATAGAACTCGTAAGCTTACTTTAAGATAAATTAATGGTTTGCACTATTTATGTAGAACCCCAAACTCGACTCATACTCCCATCTATGGGGTTATGAATTGAGGGGAGAAAGACATCCTAATAAGAGCACTAAATAATTTGTTCAAATAGAGATTTATTGGCTGTGAAATGAGTGGTCCAAGCTTTTCCTCTTAAATCCAATGGTGAGAATTAGGTTGGTAAAGCTTGGCAAACCAGGAGCATTACAGCCGAACTCAATCCCTAATTGTTAGACAATTTTTAATTTATTAAGTTTTTTTTTATATTAAATATGAATTTGTTTGATAGATTTCAATTAGGATTATTAAATAAAATTGTTAGAATGACAAAAAAATCATAAACTGTTAAATATAAACAATTTTTTAAGTGAAAGAAATATCGAAACAGGACCAATAATATGTGACGGTGGGAGTAATATTTTGATCTTTTTCAATTGTCACTGCTCTTGTGGCTTTTATGTCTAATTAAAGCTGTCACTCTTTCCCAGAAAAAATTAGTGGTCTACATTCAGTTTTGAATAATTGGTAGCAGTGAGTCAGCAACCAGCCCTAAGTACTTCCATAGACACCACAGGAACAGCTCAATAAGTCTTTATAGAATTTCGCTTTCCGCCTCCAAAAGTCTTGAGCTGGTTCTGCTCTTACCTTCCAATGGAAAACCAAACTACCCACATAGCCCTTCTACCAAGTCCAGGCATGGGCCACCTCATCCCCTTCATCCAACTCGCCAAACGCCTCCTCCACCACCACCACCACATCTCCTCCACCATCATCATCCCCGCGACGGGACCGCCGTCCAATACCCAAACTGCCCTCCTCGAATCTCTTCCCAAACCCATCAACCACATCCTCCTCCCACCAGTCCTAGACTTGCCCAAAAACCTCAAGGTCGAATCCGAAACCACCCTCACCGTAAATCGCTCTCTCCCCTCCCTCAGGGCCACTTTGGACATTTTACTTCAAACCACCAGAGTGGTTGCTCTTGTTGTCGACCCATTCTGCTTGGCCGCTTTCGACGTTGCTAAGGAAGTTGGGGTAAAGCCGTACTTGTTTTTCACTGCTGGAGCCATGACGCTGTCGCTTTGCTTTTACTTGCCAAAGCTTGATCAGACGGTGACTTGTGAATACAGAGATTTACCAGGCCCAGTCGAGCTCCCGGGTTGCGTTCCGGTTCACGGTAGGGATCTCTTGGAACCGGTTCAGGACCGGTCCAACGACGCTTACAAACGGGTACTGGATAACATGAAGATGTTCACTTCAGCAGAGGGGATAATTCTGAACAGCTTCTTGGATTTGGAAGAGGGAGCGATAAAGGCGTTAGAGATGGAAGAGCCGGGTAAGCCTCCGGTTTATACGATCGGACCGCTCGTTCAAGCCGGTTCGAGTTCTGAGTCGAATCGACCCGAGTGTCTAAAGTGGTTAGATAGTCAGCCAGACGAGTCAGTCCTGTTCATCTCGTTTGGAAGTGGTGGGACCCTTTCTCAGGCTCAGATTGATGAGCTTGCTTTAGGATTGGAAATGAGTGGCCAAAAGTTTTTGTGGGTTCTGAGAAGTCCAAATGAGAAGTCAGCAAATGCTGCATTTTTTAGCGTCCAAGGCCAAAATGACCCTTTGAGTTTCTTACCAAATGGGTTTTTGGAAAGGACCAAGGGGGTGGGTCTGGTGGTGCCGTCTTGGGCACCGCAAATCGAGGTCTTGAGCCACGGGTCTACGGGCGGGTTTTTGAGCCACTGTGGTTGGAACTCGACAATAGAGAGCGTAGTTCATGGTGTCCCTATAATTGCTTGGCCGCTCTATGCTGAGCAGAAGATGAATGCAGTTATGTTAACGGAAGGAGTAAAAGTGGCCTTGAGACCGAAAGTGAACGATAACGGCGTAGTCGACAGAGAAGAAGTTGCTAGAGTTGTGAGGGATTTGATGGAGGGAGACGAAGGGAAAAAGGTTCGAATTCGAATGCAGGGTTTGAAGCATGCTGCTGCCAAGGTTCTAAGTGAAGATGGGTCCTCTACGAAATCACTTTCCAAGTTAGCAATGAGGTGGAAGAATATTTAGGACGAAGTTCATGTTATCAATTTTTGTTTTTATATAACTATATGTCCGGGTTAGTTTGACACTTCAACTAATTCCGGAGCCTTAAAAGTAACAATCAGGCATAGCCCCTAAATCTCAAGGTAAGACAACTTCGGTGTTCATGTTATCAATTATTATTACTCCTATGATTTTACTTTGGTCTTTTTTTGTTTCCTTGTCTCAATTGAGTTTCCACAGCTGGAACATTCATCTCTTTTCATGTTTGCTTGTTTCGTATACCAGAAACGTAGAGAACAGAGAGTGTTAGCGAGTGAGAGAAATCCTTGTAAGCTTGTCTCCTTGGAGTATTGATTTTAGAAATTAAAACAGGTGACTTGCGTGTGTAGTAAAACTATATCAATCTTCTAATTCGAGGGATTTTCGTATTGTCACATTGAAATGGAAAATCATATATGGACATCTATTCTTAAGTGAATTCGAAATTCATATCGATGTGGAAATCCAAAAATGATTCTTATGATTTACAGTCCTACAGACTACGAAGTCACGATTTTGGCCGCGAATTACGTACGTGGACCAAGGAAATTGCTATTGAAGCAATTATCATGTGTGGTGCAAGTTGCTTGTAGCCCACACTGGATCATTGAGAAATTCTTTCGTGACACATTTTGTATATTTTTAGTTTCGTAGTCTCTCGGTAGAGGTGTCAAACGGGCTTGTCGTGACGTACCGCTTTTCTTCCGTGCCAACCGTGCCTGTGCCCGTTTACTTAATCGTGTCATGCTGTGTCGTGCTTAATCGTGCCGTGCCCATTTTTAGTCGTGTCATGCCGTCCATTTTTCTTCATTCGTGCCGTGCCATTTTGTAACCGTGCCGTGCCGTGCCGGCCCATTTACTTAATCGTCGTGCCGTGCCGTGCCGACCCGCTTGATCGTCTGACTCGTGTAGTGTCGTGTCGTGCCCATTTACTTAATCGTGCCGTGCCGTGCCATTTTCTTTAAAATCGTGTCGTGCCGTGCAGACCCGCTTACTTAATCGTGTCGTATCGTGCCGGCCCGATTAATCGTTTGACACGTGTCGTGTCATGCCCGTTTACTTAATCGTGCCGTGCCGGCCCATTTACTTAATCATGTCGTATTGGCCCGCTTAATTCCTTATGTAAATAAGAAAAAAAATAAAATAAAATTTAATTAACTTACTCTTTTTAATTAATTTCCAGAATTGTAATGAAAATGAATTGTAATAAATTTTAATTAATTGCCCAAATTGTTATGAAAATGAATTTAATTTTCATTTCTTGCACGCGCGAGAGAGAGAGAGAGAGAGAGAGAGAGAGAGAGAGAGATGAAATTAGGCTGCATTTTTTCATTCAAACAAAAAATGTAAGTCTCAAACAAAAAATGTAAATCTTAATAAAAATGATTCACTTCTATAATAACATTAAATCTTACAACTTTATTCCGAATAAAAAATAAGTACAAACAAAATACTAGTATAAAAAATGTTGAAATTGGCCTTACACACACTAGTTTCTTGAATCTTCGGGCCTTTCGCAATTTTTTGAATCTTCGAACCTGTCATTCAATAACTTATTCCAAAACAACAATCAACTGACAAAGTATATATATATAGGTAAAAATTCTAGTCCAAACCTCTCGAAAATAAGGAAAAAATAATTTGTTTTTTGTTTTGCAAATTATTTTTGGAAAATCCGAACCGTCCAATGTGTTCAGAAGGTGTTTTCAAGGGTCCGCACGGGAAATCTTCAAAAAAAATATCGGGAAGGGCTTGATCCAAGCAGTTTTTCGCAAAAACTGTATTTTTTCAATTTTGCGAAAACTGCTTAGATCAAGCTCTTCCCGATATTTTTTTTTAATACGCAAAAACTGTATTTTTTCAATTTTGTGAAAACTGCTTAGATCAACCTCTTCCCGATATTTTTTTTTAATATTTCCCGCGTGGACCCTTGAAAACACCTTCTGAACACATTGGATGGATCGGATCGTCAAAAAAATGCTCGGATCACGGAGGTCAGGAGTCCGGACTAGAAGTGCTCCCTATATATATATGCAACCATAAAAGAATGGCTCAGATACTTTGTAGGGTTGCAACATTAGTTGCCAAATTGACCTTCTAATGTTGTCTCATGGCCAATAAAACATGTATAAATAGGGTGCAACATTACCAAAATGAGCCTAGCGTGCACACACGTATCCAAACAGCACACATGCACAATTTAGCATAACAAACTGCCCAGATTTCACACAAATGTCATATTGCACACACAAACTGCCCAGATTGCACACAAATTGCCCAATTGCCCACAAACTGCCCAGATTGCTCAGACATACTGCCCAAATTGCACAGATCTCACAGGGCTCAGGTTTCTCAATTCATCATTGCCCCAAACTAAATTTGGTTCATTAAAAACTAATACACAAGTGCAATGAAAATAGTAACCTAGGCTCAACAAAATCATCATTGCCCAATACTAAAGTGCAATCTGGGCAGTTTGCGTGTGCAATCTGGGTAGGCTCAGTACTTTGAACAGGGGAATACATGGGCTCAATCATTATCAAAGAATCATAAGCGAATAAACTGGCTGCAACTTAGTTGCCCTGCGAGGGTTTTATCAACATTAATACTTTAATAGGTATCATAGCTAGAAAAACAAAGTAACATCACAGCCCAGAAAGTCACAAGTAAATAAGTAATGGGCTCAATTCATCATTGTCCTTAAGAAACCAGTCACCACCAGTCACCAGAACCCCAATCGATAACCCTAAATCACCATTCACCAGCCACACACACACATCCACAATCCAGTAACCAAATGCCCAGAAAACTGTAACGATATCTTGCAATAGATAGAACACCAACAATTATACAACATGCCACAATGATACACAACACAATTGGGTTCAGATCTATATAGAAATGCACATGAATGCAACATTAAGTTGTCATTATGACCTTCATAAGTTGCCACACAATCACTTAAGTTTGTTTTAACTTTTTATCATCATAGCCCATAAATAATAGCACAATGCAAGTATGCAAGTGCAACTTTATGTTGCCATTAAGGCCTTCCTAAGTTGCACACCAACGACTTTACACACACACCACTTGGTTACAGTTTTCTGGGCATTTGGTTACATAGCAAGAGTAAGATAGCGCCTGGAATGCAACATAAAGTTGCAGCAGTATTAGCATCCTCAAAATCTTTTGAGAAGTCAGATATAAACAGTCCCTAAGGACTATCTATATCAGAGTTCTCAAAATAACTTCTGAACTCATCTTTAGCCTCTCACTTCTTAATTTCAAGACGTATATCCTCCCAATCTTTCAAGCATATCAAACAATCCAAAATTTCCGCAGCCAGTAGGCTTCTCCTCTCATCCAACACTCTATTACCTGCACTAAAAGCAAATTCGGAAGCAACTGAAGAGACAGGAGGTGTTAGTACATCACGTGCCATGATTGAAAGAATGAAAAATGTCCTTTCATTTTTCTTCCCACCAAGCTAAGATATCCAAATTATTTGGGTTGTCTAGAGTTGTAAGACAATCCATATCTAAATACAAAGAAAGTTCGGTGCGTGAAACTACAGTTCTTCCTCTACTTGAAAGCAAAGGCCAAGATGGGTCATTGCTACTTGTAGAAGATGGTGAAGGAGCAACATTAACAGTACGACTTGCAAATTTAGACTCATATGAAGCATATATAGATCTCACAAGTAATTTCACATCAGAAGTAGAAGTAGAAGGTAATGTAATATCTAAATTATTAGAAATCCCGTCTAAGAGCAAGACAACACCTTCTATCTTAATCCTTGAGTCCATTACTACAGCTACAATAAATATTTTAGGCATGTCCTCAAAATATTTTTTGAATTTTGTTTTCATATCTAAAATTGCATCTACAAAATTTTTCTATATCTATATTGAAAAAAATTGAGACTAAGATTATACAAGTTATTTAGCACAAGACAAGAAGTAGGATAATAAGAACCAGAACAAGCACAGGTAGCAACATAAAAAACCATTAAAAACTGCATATACTCGAAAACAATGTTCCAATCAGCTTGAGTTAAAGAACAATCACCATATTTGGCATTGACAAAAGAAGTAATAACATCAACATGTTTCACACAAGATTTTATCATAAGATATGTCGAATTCCAACGAGTTTTCACATCAGTTTTCATTTTCCTTGGTTTTACGTTGAAACTAGCACACAACCCTTCAAACTCTTGGCTCCTAGCTGAGGAAGTAGATATAAAAAGAATTGCATCTCTAATTTTATCTATATGTTTCAAACCATCTTGCACAACTAAATTAATGATATGG